>JAJUPC010000725.1:0-101648 GCA_023614405.1 Avena insularis | reverse complement strand
CCAGTAGAGACAGGACAATTGATTGTTCAGCATTCCTTTCTACCAGACAAAATACAGCTTTTATGCCAATGCACGCTCAACCCCAAACTGATTCCATTGAAGTTTGCACACAGATTTTGTCCAGCAACCTGGCATATAAAGAATTAGACAAATAAAACATGGGAGTGGGAGCTTCCTAAAATAAAAAAAATGATCTTCTAAACCATAGCTTTTTAGTAAAAATCCCATACATTTACATGACAGCAGCAGCAATTCAGCCTAGAATTAATCTCATGGGAAAAAGGTCCCTTGATTCAAGCAGGCCATTAAATGCATACCATATATCTCAATCTACCACTGAAAATCATTCAGTGATAGGAAACTTCTGTATTGTGTGTATGTATCAGCAAGAAACCTAGTTTCTAGTATCGTTTTTCCACTTGCAGAAGTGTTTTTAAAGTTGATTTCTGAAGTGATGTATATAGCTCTATAAACGTAACCAGAGCTAGAGTTAATATGACTCTTATTACTCCGCTAGATCTATAGCATTTGATATCAATGACTGACAAAACAAACTTTAAGATAGCATCAAAACAGGACTTGAATCCTTTTAAAGTTTCGCCCTCCCCGCCTTGAAAAACACCCGCCAGTTTTAGGCGCCTAGGCGCCCAGAAGCGCCTCATTAGGCATCGCCAGGTGTCAGAGCGCCAGACCTGGACGCTTTTAATGCCTTTAAAACCATGATTATACACACATTTTTGGTATTGTTTGTTTGGCTAGAGCCTGAGTATTTAAGGCAAGAGCTAGGGGATATATTCTTACTCAAAATTTCAGATTATCGCCTCGCCTATCCTACAGCAGTCAAGCAGAATTCCAGCTATTCCACCTGAATATATCATGCAGCCAAATTCATCAAAAACTTCATTGTTGGCACATACTTGAAGGAGAAGTAGATTACCATATCTCATGTGAAGACAAGGGCATAGCAACATTTTTTATAACCGTGAGGAGGGGATAAAGCAGTTAATTATGCACAACAAAGTCCTATAAAAACTAAGCATATCACATCCATGAAAGCAGCACAACAAAACTGAAATCCACTATGGCCATGCACCACCACTAAACCACAAATTAGACCATATGACAAGAAAAAAACAAGGAAAAAAATATGCATTATGCATCACACACGACAGATAGACAATAATATCCAATATGTCTAGATATTCAACTTCATAATAACAGAGCAAAAAAATGCAACATCAGTATGTCTAGCTTTTCATGGGAATCTAAATCAAATTTAAGTTCACATTAAAACACACTAAATGCAATGAACTGTTTATGAACATCAACATGCCAAAGACAAAACTCCCCAACAGATTGTGGCGCTATGTTGGTAAAGGATCACAAAATGAACAGCCAACCAGGAAACCGGCTAAATTTTGAAGGATAGCAGATCACCATACTCAGACTTGATCTTGAATACCAAAGTCCTAGCTTTTCTTCTCGCTTGTATTGAAGATGTAATTATGTCAAATATAACAAGAACTCGAGATTCATGTAGAAGAGGTTATGCTGTGGTAGACTTACATGTCCAGTAGAGCTCCAGGTTTTCCTGCTGAAGAAAAGAAAGCACTCTGGCCTTAATTCTTCTATGCATTCATCACTGTCCTTTGGGGTTAGAAGTTTCACGATGATTGTGTTCTCCATTCTCTTGCAAGCTGCCACATCTTCCATCGACGAATGAAAGATGACTTCAAAATTTTGTCCCCAGTTGAGCTTCACTACTATGTTTCATCACTGCTACTCCCTCGTAGCCTCTGCCCAAGGTTTTCTTTGCGTTTCACAACTGTACAAGAGTTCCTACTGGGAACAGCTTCTTCAACTCCTGTTTCACAACAAGCGCTTTTCTTTTTATTTCTGACCAGCACTTCAACTCTTTTTAGGGAGCATCCTTCACTACATCTCGCAAGCCATCCAATTTCGAGTCGTCTCCTTCACCTTAACTTTATACAAGCATGGTGCAGCACTTAACTTCCTCCAATGGCTTGCTTAGCTATACAACAAAAAGAAATTAGTTAGAACTAATGGCATGCTATACAAGGACCGGTCACAGTGCAAGCTAGAGATTAATACATACCAATCATATCTTTACAGATCTTATGCCTTTTTTTGATGGATCCGAAAATTGGCAACCCAAAGTAAGCAAGGTGACCAGATCCTCAAGATTTCTTCAAAGACAAGATTTGCTGCCCTTCAAGTCTGAGCAAACAATCTGGAAACATTAGTTTCTCCCTTGGCTCTAATTGGCAAAATATGTTTCTGAACCTGGCCTTAGCTTTCAACTAGTAGCCTGGACAATCTCTTCATGCTCAGGAGTTAGGCTTCACCTTGATCTCTTCTGAGAACTCCGTTGATATGGCTGCAGTCTGTGTATAGCATGTAGTCTCAATTTTCAAATCAATTGCACGGGCGCAAGAGCATACGATTGCTGACAACATCTCGGCCTCGATATTGCTTTTGCACGCAATCTCTGAACAGATTTAGACAATCAAACACTTTGTGTATCATCCCATGTGATTCCGCACAGAGCAGCTCTATTCAATGTCTTCGAATGAGGCATCTGTCTGTCCCTTAAAAGTTTTCTACCACCAAGAGCATACTCGAAGCCATGATTATACATCATTGTCTCTACTTTTCCAAGTGACAAGTCCCATCTTTTGATTACGATTATCTTCCTATCTCTTAGGTAATCCATAAAGTGTCTCCATTTAAAGGGGGAGGGCAACATTTGTACACATCACATCAAGCGTTGTCAAGTATAATGGGCCTTTTGCTCTAACACATGCTCCCAAGCTGACAATAAGCCTGCATCAAGTGCCGCCAAGTAGGTCGCATCTGATGGATCAACAAAGATATTGGCAACTAAAATGTCTTCCACTTTTTCATCATACAATCTCATCAAGTAATTGACATCAAATTGATCATCAATGACTTTCAAGTCATTAGCTAGAGTGGCACCTAATGTGATCCCGGATTCATGAAGCTGAATTCAAACCCTTTAGTTGTCTATAGGCTCCAATTTTGTGTGATTTTACCGAGACAGGAGCAAGATGTGTGACAACGGGGAGAATTCCACATTCTTCTTATTGTCATTAGGAGGAGAGCTAGATTCTGTAGCGTAAGCTTCTTGTGAACAATCTCCTTGACAATAATCTGGACTGGCCAGTCGTGACTTGAACTGCAAGAGGTTGGTGTCAAATCGCTGGCCTATCACTGGTCGGTGCCTCGGCAGCTGCAGGCACTGGCTGGCTCCATGGGACTCGCTGCTGCAGATATGCCAGCTGCGACAGGTCAAGGCGCACACCCAAGGTTGCTTTCCTTGATCTTCCTCATCATCATCTACCAGCATATGGGCCTCTGCTGCAGCAAACAATTTCATCTTTCTCAACATCTCTTCAACAGATTCCCTGTCTCCACTCCATTCCGCAGAGGTCGCATACTGCAGCTGCAGGCACTCGGGTGGCTCCATGGGACTCGGCTGCTGCAGGTATGCCAGCTGCGAGAGGCTGGCGCCTCTCCAAGGTGGCTTTCCTTGATCTGTCTCATCATAATCCACCAGCATATCCGCATCTGTGGTAGTCAATCTCATCTTTTCATCACCTGTTCCACGGATTCCTTGTCCTTGATGCATACCACAGCTCCTCATCCACATCTTCGGTCGCCGGAGGCAGCATGGCGCCCGGCAGAGGGCTTGCACGCAGTGACGGCGGGACACACGAGCCTGCCACAGCAAGCGTGATGCCGGTGGCGGCCATCCTTTCGACGGGCTCGGCAGTGGAGGAGGAGGACGGGCACCTGGCAGTCCCCAGTTGACAAATGGCGGAGCTCCGGGCGGCGATGGAAGCCGTGCCGGCGCCCAGGGCAGTATGAAGGCGGCGCTTTTGAGGAGCGCAATGCCGGGTGGAAGGTGCTGGCCATCCCCACGGGTTGCGTGCGGGCCTTCCAGCGATGACGGCACCAGTAAGCAGGTACCGGAGGAGGCAGCAGGACACCCTGCGCAAGGCTTGCCTGTGGTGACGGCGGGACGCAGGCGCCTGGTGCAGCCAGCGTGACGCCGGTGTATGGCGTCCATCCAATCCACGGACTCGGCGGTGGAGGAGGACGTAGGCGCCTGGCCGTCCACACTTGGCCGAAGGCGGAGCTCACCGGCGGCGACGGAAGCGGTGAGCAAGCGCCTGGGCAGGCAGTATGACGGCGGCGCCAGACGACGAACGCGATGCCGGCGGTGCGCGGAAGGACCTGGCCGTCCCCACGCGGCTGGAGTGCGGGCCTTCCAGCGGTGAGGGCAACGGCACGCAGGTGCTCGGAGAAGGTGTCGGCAATGCAGGTGCTCGGAGAAGGCCGCAGCATGGCGCCGCTGGTTGGAGAAGGCGCCAAGGAGGAGCTTATGGGCGGCGCTGGTGACCTGGCGGACGATGGAGGTCGCCGAAAGGAGGCAGCTTTTGTGCTGATCTTCCTGACGGCGACATTGCACACCGGATTTCTCCCCGACCAACGCCGAAGCCCCAACCACGGCGGATCAAGGCACGCCGCCGCCTGGAGCCTCTTCCTCGGAATCGGACCATGACCTAGTTGGTTCTGGGCTGATGGGGGAACAGGACGGCGAGTTTGAGCTGCCCTCGTCCGAGTGGGGACTGCGGTCTGGGGAGGAGAAAATTTTTGCTTCCTTTCCTGAGCGACGATTTGGGAATGCGAGATTTAGTACAAATGCCCACACTCTTTTCTTAAAATTCATTAACACCTAGCTCGAATTTGGACAAATACCTTAGATGGACCTGTTGGTATCCTCCAAGGCTCCAATAATTTGCACTTTATTCCTTTGCCCGTCTACACGCACGCACGCACGCACGCAAGCCGAAGCGTCTTATCTCCTTTGTCTACTTTTATTATTTTGGCTTCATGTTTCTTTTCCTCCCATGTTGCTCTTACACTGCACAATGGTCCGATTTTATTATTCCCTCCGTCCCAAAATAAGTAACGTGACCTCGATTCATTCTACCAGACTTGGTGCTTGTTTTAGTTGTATACATTCAATTTAGACAAATACAAATCACTTATTTTAGGACGAAGGAGTATTTTAATTGGTGGTCCATGTTAAATTGCACGGTAACACCACTAGAAATAAGCTCCACAGTTTTATATGCTTGCATACTAGTTAAAAATAGACAAAATAAATATATCAATATTAAGATGATACCGATTACATCTAACATCTGCATTCAACATAATGTTAAAAACTTGATTTGGCCGTGCCGAATAAAATGAGGCATATCAATTAAATAATTGATTTAGCCCATGGCTGAACAAAACGTGGCCTTCGGGCAGCTGGGAACGACAAGTTGTCTTTGGCTAGCCTAATAGTCACGGAGAGGGCTCCTAGCTAGAGATAGTCTATGCTTATCGTCCTGTGATGAGCTCTATAACGATCATAATCGCTAGCACATATTCATCATAAGAGCTTTCTCCGTCTCGAGACCTCCCTGCTGCTATTGGGTGTGCCAAATGAAAATCGTGCTTCAGCCGCCTCCCAAGATCTCGTTTCGCCTAGCACGCCTAGCCTCTATCCCCGAGCCACTTGGAGTCTTCGGGCACATAAGTCGGTGTTTCATGGGCCAACCTTAGCAGACATATAGTCATGCGTTGCGCTTATTTGACTCTTCCTTTTCTCACTCTAATTCAATTCTCTCGCCGCCCAGCTTCCACCCTCTCACACAAAGCCGTTGTCGCCACACGTCGCTTTCATCCTTTATCGGGATGTTGCCATGTCGCCAAGGTGAAAGGGCTCCAAAGGCAAGTCAGACTTGGAACCGAGGACTTGTGTTTGTGTGATGCATGGGCTCGCCTCTTGATCCCATCATCGCAAAGAATCAAACTAGCGGCGCCTGCCGGAAGAGAATCAAGGCCGAGTTTGATGAATCCAATGTTCTCAACCCCGAAGTTACGCCGCCATGTACATTAATAGGAGCCAAAAGACGATCTCAAACAAGTAGGGTATTATTCATCACGCCATCAACGCCTTTATCCGGACTCTTTGAGAACGCCATCACAATGCCCGATAGTGGCTCTAACATGGAAGATTAGTTGCTTAAGGAACTAACACTCTTCAAAACCGCAACAAGGACTAGGATTTCATGTACATACGTTGCTACACAAAGCTCACCGACCCTACAAATAAAATCCTGCAATCGCAACTCAAGAAGGCGTTATTGGTAATTATAGGGTTTAGCCTCAAAAACAATAATTTTTCCTACACAAACAACCATAATGCCAGATCTATCTATTAGTAATGCAGTCACAGGAGGGGCTTTTCGAAACTTACCCTTGAAGACCGAAAAGTATTGTCAACATTCAGGAGAACGTGGTTGATATAGTCATACCGACGCCGACCTTAAGGTCGTTCTGAACTCGGACGGCTCCACAGATCCAGCCCACCACTTAGTGGACTGATGGCTCAAACGACCACGCCACTAGGTACCTCATAGGGGTTACACATCTGGTGTTTGACGACGACTCCCGGACCCTGATCCAGCAGAGGTTGTGGAAGTAGATCTCCTGGATCCGGAATCCTCGCAGCACGACGGCGCTCTGCGGTGAAGAACACTCTAGTTCGTGTAGCCTACAAAGGGGGGCCACACTCACAAGAGAGAGAGAGAGAGAGAGGGCACTTGGAGGGGGAAGCCTCGAAGTTTGGGATTTATCGATGTGTTTAAATCCCTCCATATTCCCTCCTTTATATAAGGGGAGGGGAGTCCCCAAGTCCCTTAGATTAGCAATGTGGGACTAAAGGAAAGGAGGGGTGGAGGCCACCTGTCGGGTCGGCCAAGGCCCTCTTGGGCCCCCACGTGGGCACCGAGGCCCATGCGCCCAAGCCCTCCCTCTCTCCTTTGGGTTGCCCTCCCTCTTGGACCTTTTCCCCTAGGGAATTGGCCCATTAGGCATGGGATGCCTATTAAATCATATTTAAATCATTAAATAACTATAACTAAATGTATAATTCAATAATTAACCTATATTTACATATTATTTAATTTCTATTGCACCAAAACTCCTTCCGGACAACTCCGGACACCCACCGGACTTCCTGGAACCCTTCTGGTTTTCCCTTCTCTTTTCTTCGGTGATTCCTATGATACCAAAACAATCTCCAAGCATTGTCAAACCCTTGTTGCTATACCATACGGTTCGGGAACACTCTAGATATGGTCGAGACCCTCTTGAACCAATGATCATCTGGGACCTAGATTCCCATAATGACCCATGTGCATTCCACGAGAATTTTTATCGTTGAACCATTAAACATAGAGTCATATTACCTTTGTTACTTTATTTGTCCAAGAACGGATCAACGATATGGCCACGTGGTTCAATCTCAAGCTACCGGCTAAGTATAACTTTACTGCTCTGAGCTATGCCATCCCCGTGACCTAGTCACATTGCAGCTTTATAGATGTCATGTTCCGAGTGGGCTGTAGTATCTCCGCCATGCGGAAGAACAAATCTCGCTTCTTGACACATACGCCTATACATGCCCCTATGAATACCGAAGACACTTTATGATCACCGCCTCACCGGTGATGTTTGATGCAATCAAGGCACTCTCGTGTGATGTTGATTAAATATGGCTCACGGTCTAAGGATTGGTTACTACATTTCCTACCATTATAATGGTGAACTTCATGACTTGATCGTGTTACAATTCCCGTGTTGTATGTCCATCATTTTCATTCACCTAATGAAATTACTCCCATCGTCAATTGGATATAAATTTCCATGATCGGAAATGTCGATCATCGCTTACCAATGAACTAGTGTCTAGAGGATCACTAGGACCCGTGGTTTATATATAACATGTGTATTGACGTTCATATCAATACAATTATAGCATGGTATAAAACCTATTATGAACTTATTGAATGCGGTGACCTAGCATACCACTACATGATGTAGTACACTATAGTCGTTGACATAACACCAATGAAACACCATTCACTAGTATTACATCCTCGTGAGTGGTACAATAGAAACACAGCAGGCCAATACATGACTATAGATCACAACTCGACTTTTACAAAAGATCCAGGATGCCTAGGTTAAAGAGAGAGAAAGAAACTTCTTACAAAGAAGAACCAGAAATAATAACTCATAACTATCTAGTTACTAAGACTAGCATCTAAACTAATTGGCTTCCAATTGCTCCTAGTGCAATGCTATATAGAAGTAGGTTTTATGGCCAGAGAATCTATTCATATCTATTCAAGGAGTTTGTTTCCACTTCGGTTGATGTATATGTTGGCTTCATTGACTTTATTGAAGAACTTTAGCTGCCGATGATGGTTTCTTGAGCAGAAATTGATGTTGACGTAGTCATCAATGGCTTAGAACCTAGCAAGGGTTAAGAAGGTACGGTTGAGTACGGCTGCAAGCAAGTTCACTAGAAAGGAGTGTATGATACACTATCTCTACATCCATAGACCATAGGTCGAGGCAATGCAGTTTTCAAAAATTTCTTCAAAGGTTGCTTTTATTCTAAAATTATGTCCGATAACCTTCACAGTCGACCAGAACCTTTGTGGGGTTCCTTTTTCGCTGTTCAGAGCTCCTTCCCTAACAGGGAGTAACATGTCACAGTTCTACACTCAGAGGTGCGTTATTTTACCCATGAGAGACCAACTCCTTGTTGCACAACCGAGCAGCTTATTCCCGTCCACAATTCCTTGATGTGGGGCCCAGTAGATGATCCAAGCCAATCACTGCCCCCTTCGCAAAACCCCAAGATGCCCCTTGGTGTACGCCTATGCCCACATCTTGAATTACAACAATGGTTAGTACAGATCGCCGATGCCAGAACTATCGTGGGACGTTGAGGGTTCCCACCCATATGCTGCATATCCTCTATGAATTACCAATTAATGCATGCTACGAGGATAACAGCCATGACCTGGCCATTCAGATGCATGCGAGAGGAAGAAGATACAGCTGACTTCTCCGTCCCATTCCAAATATCTTGGTTAACGCGTAATATATGACGCTAGAATCACTGGCTACATTGGTTGTTAAGCCCTAGATATTATGTTCCTTTACCACTGGAACTGTATCAATATATTATTACCATTTGGTAAATAATCTATAATCATATTATTATGAAAATAGTGTTTTCAATTCTTTGAAATGCAGGTGACAACATTTGAGTTACAAGCATTTGATAGAAAATAACTAAAGGACATGAGCAAGTGTGAATCTTGCCTTTTTTTATTGCAAGATTATGCACTCACTTTCTTCTAGATAATAGAAGATCCAAAATCTGGGAATAACATCATTAGTCCAGTAAGGACTATTGTTTAAAGAAACAAGATGCAATTATGCATAAGTAATGTAATATAATTTGATAAACGCAAATCCCCGAGACAACCGTATCTGATCTAGAGTTTGGAAACTGGTGATGAGTTCTTAGGAATGTGTTGCACTTTTATATCAGTTTCACACTTGTGCTTCTTATTAAGGCTTGTGAGAGTGTGTGAAACAATATGTAACTATAACAAGTAGTATGCAATACTAAAGCACTCAAATGGGTCATGGTATATGAAATATTTCTTAAACAAGATTATTAATCAATTAAAGTCTTTATAGATATGCTTAAGGATTACTTTTAATGTTTCTTAAAAAGAATAAGTTTTGAGGAAAGATTACTTGTACAAAGTAAAGTATTTAAACTTAAAGTTAACACTTTAAGGTTTTCTTATTAGCTAAGATTATTAAAGAGGAAAACATTACTATATTAAACAATCATAGCATAAGTGGTGGAGATTTACATGTTTTGAATAAGGCACCACATTGTAGATGGTTGACTTCTTAACATTCCACAAAGTTAGAATTTAAGTATTATTACTTAAATGAGGTGGTGTTTTATTAAAGTTATAAGTGAGTAAAATTATTTTCTTATTAATGCTTATATTTTATAAGCATAGATAGGGTATTGCTAAAATTACTTAAAACTTAGTTTAATTCTTTAGGTCGATTCCTAAACTGGTAAAAGAATTAGTGGATAATATCTTGGTGATTTTATGGATGAGGAGAATCCTCAAGACAAGCAATACAATATTTTTGTTGATTTTATAGTGAATAAAATCTTTTTAAGGAAAAAAATATAATTACTTTGAATGGTATATGTAGGAATTACATTTTAAAGGGGTTGGATTTATTTTGACTTTTTATAAACACCAACTAAACTTGGTATTACACTTTAGACTTTAAATAACTTATATTAAAGGCATAAGCAAAAAATTTATATAATTTGTATGCATTAAAATAAAAGAAAAGAGTTTAACTAGGCTTTATTAAACTTTTACCTTTCATTTTACTTTAAAATTGAAATTGATATTTTAATGTGTAGACTTTATTTTTGTGATCATTTTGGTATATTATATGGATTTTTGTGAATTTTAAATAACAAGATATGATTTTTATAAATTTTATCACTTTATAACCACTTAATAAATAATAAATAATAGCTAAGTGATACAAAAATGTATAAAACAAGTTTATAAATGTAGATTTTGTTTTTCTAAGAATTTTGATATATCATACTTGTTTTTCTAAATTTTAAATAATAGAATATTTTTATTTAAGATTTATCCCTAATAGGGTATTTACTAATTAATACTAATTAATTTATTTAAGTTAGAAATTAAAATGTGATAATAATTTTAGATTATAGAATTTATTTTTCTGAATTTTTTTATATATAACACATATTTTCCTGAATTATAAAACAAAAGATATCGATTTAACAAGATTTAATCATTTTATTCAATTTTTGGAAATTATTTATATTTGAGTTTTATACTATTTTAACTATTTACTAAACAGGGAATACCTTTTACACTCAAACATAATTCAGCTGTGGTCATCGCTGGGGTCAGGCCGCTACGCATGACACGCTGGTTCGACTAGGTCAAACTCGCTAATTAGGCTAGGTGACGTTAGCATGACATCATGTTGATGTCATCCGGATGATCATCACAAATCGATGATCGATCTGTTGATTATGTCAAGACGGCTGTGGCTGTGCTGCTGGAAAGAGGGTGCATGGGGAACGATAGTGGCACCGCCTCCTATTAGGTCACCGAATAACGACTATGATGACGACGGCGTGTATGTGCTCGTAGATGCATGGCGGTAAAGCAGCAGAGAGCTAGAGAGGGAGCGAGGAGAAGTGCCAGAGCACCGTGGGATCACCGGGATTGCAGTGAAGCGGTTGGCGAGGCAAATCGTGGCCGGAATCGATGGTAGTGACGATTTAATCGATGTTGGACACAAGTGGTGCGGTGCTTGGGACCTCCCCGGCTTGTGTTGTTGGGGGCAAAACAACGAGAAAAGCTCGGTGGTTCTCCCAATGGTCTCCACTAGCCGAGGCGAGCACAGAATCGACAGCACCGGCGAGACCTAGGGCTAGGGTTTTTCGATGGGGAAGAAGACTCGAGAGAGATAGAATGGAAGGATGAGGATGAGAAGAGGTTTCGTGGCGTTCTTATCTCCCCTGGTGATGGCAGCACGAATCTAGACGAAGGTCTACATCATGGCACAACGGCGGACGGCGGAGCTCCATCCAACGAGCTGCTTGTGACGTCGGGAGGTAGACGACAACATACATTTTGCAGAAAACCCTGGCAACGTTTCTGTCTCAACCCGCGGTCCACCTCCGGTCCCACCTGTTAGTTAGAGAGGGGAGGTGAGACGGGTCAAGTTAGGCTTTTGCTAGGCCGCGATGGAGTGAGCAGTTTATTATTGTTGCTGCTCGTGAGCTGGGAATAGGGAATGGATATAATCATGGCTGCCTCCTTTTTCTTTTTCTTATTCTATTTTTATTTTGTGTTTTTCCCTTTTCCACTTCAATTTGAATTTCCTTAATGATTCAAATACTCAAACTCAATGAATCAACAAGGGTTCTACATGGTTAAAGTAACTAGTTGGTTTGATATTCTTTTTAAGTATTTTTTACTATTCATGATTATATAAAGGATTATTTTCATTAGAAAATATTAATAGGGATTAGGGTTTTAGAGATTACTTCTCATATAAAGACCTTATAAAATGATCTTACCTCCACTAAATGAATGTAAGGTAATGGTTTAAAATGGTTAATGATTTAATGTTGTATATAGAATCTTATTCATACTTAACCTCATAAAGGAATTATATAAATATACATTATAAGGTATTAAACCTTATGGTTTATAATATGATGATTTGAGTTTCATGGTTCTTCATGTTTGGTGATTTCTCTTATTCAAATTCTACTTGATTTGTAGTGTTTAGGATTATCATAAACAATCTTGATTAAGTCATTATGCTTGAATATCAATCATCAATGAGGAACTGAAAATGTTCATTTCAAATAATGGACATGAGTTTTGGGAAGGTTTAATAGATTCATTAATGGAGGAATGAAGATATTCATTTACAGATAGCTATTATGGGTTTGAAGAATAGTTAATGAACTCACATTCTATTATGGGTATGGATGAAGATTAAGATCTAGGATAATTTGCCTTCATGTTTTGTGGCCATGGATCATAACTCAACTTAAAGTGAGCTATTGAGATTGCTTTACTAAAGTGATCTTGATGGTATATGAGACTAGGTCTTTATTAGGGTTTATGACATTTCGGTGGACAAGGCTTGCATCAATACACTCTTAACTGGTATTCTACTTATCTCTTAGGAACTTTATTTGACCAAGAGATACCTTTCCATTGGCTGTCTAGAAACAGGAATGGTTCCACTATTAACTTAATTCTAGGGTTTTGGACAATGAGGTAGACATGGGTCTGTCATGGCTTGATATACTATTGGTTAAATGTTTCTCAAGGACTCCTATCTTAATACCTCACTAAGCTTATCTTTAGATAAGGAATTATTTTCCTAAATATACTCTATAAATCTCTCTTATCTTATTCACAAAGATCACATATTCCTGAATAAGTCAATCATCTGACTCCACCATATCCATCATCATATGATGACATGGTCATGCCACTTCAATAGTTCTCATTCTTCTACTAGTATATATGACTTCCATTTCTAAATTACCTCTAAGTAAGTCATTCATCTAATTAGTTCTAACTTCATTGATCCACTTTTGTAACATTCTTCCTTTACTGCACATCTTGAACTTCTTAACTACCCTTGATAAATCCATCAATCTAGTTACTTCTAACTCCCTCCGTTGATTCCTTTATCTACAACTTGCAACTACTTCCAAGGCTTACAGGATTACACTTCTCTCTATATACCACATGTGTTAGCAATCCCCTAAAATAGGTATGGTACTACTCCCATAATACAATTTTGTTCTTGTATTAGCTTGGTTAAACTACTATGCCTTAAACTACTCCATACAACTTATGTTATATACTTCATCATACTCTGCTTGAGTTCTCGTGATCAAGCCAGATGATTCAGCTTACTAGGGTTTTGCCTAATTTGGTATACTCACAACTCTTCTTTATCAACTGGTCATCTATCCTCAAGTGACTTGAGAATAATGACCACCATCCTTTGATCATGCAAAGCTTAGGCTTCTAATTGTCTGATCAACATCTATCATCAACTAGGTAGTAGACTTGTACAAGTCTCTTTATAGGCTTATCTTGTTAAGGAACTTGCTTGAAGTTTATACCCACTTGGCTTAACAAGACTATTACTTGATACAGTAATACTACTAGCTTTCTCATGACTCCTCAAGCACTAGTTTAACCCTTAGGCTTAGATACCTCTTCTAGTTAACTCATGAGTGAGTTAACCCCTCCAACATCAAATGATTTGATCTCCACTAAGGATCACATCCATTGATGATAGCACACTCTACCATATCTAATTCATTCTTCTTATTAACTTACTTAAGGTCTTTAGAAGGTAAACATAATAGGTCAAAGCTAAAGGCTAATAAGTTCTAGGTTAGGAATTGATCACTCAACACTGATGATCACTTGACACTAGGACTTTGTTAAATAGGACTGTCACCTCTTAATATCATATTAGGAGTATATGTTGGATGGTATTAGCTTGACTTCTTATTCTACTCTATTTATAATAAGAGTTATTGTTTAGAAACTACCATGATTCTCATGGTAGGAATAACTATAGCAAGCAAGTGTTTCAAGATTTAGTTATAGAGTTTCTCTACTTAAGTTATATACTTAACTTGGTATTCAGGGTTTGTGGTAGATAATACCCTGATATCATCTTTAGAATATTAAGTATTCATCCTTGAGTTGTTGTATAGAATACCATGTCATGATCTCTAGAAGATCTAGTACTCCTTATTAAATAGTGTGTTGTGACTTAGTTTTATTACATTTGATCTACCCTTAGATCAAATTATATTACCAAAAGATAAGGTTTTAGCAAAGGTCATATTGAAAATTATCGCAGTCAACTTGATGATTTACTTTAGTTCCACCAAGTTAAGAGAAGCTTCAATCACTTTGACAAGTTTTATTTAAAAGCGCGAAAATTATCCGGATTTTCTATGCATGAATGCAATGCACACACCTTATCTCAGCTTATTTCTAAGCTCTATTGCTAGGTGTTACATTGAAATATGTCAATAATCTATATTAGTATTTGTCTTTAGGCATACTACCAACAGTCTCCCACTTGCACTAGAGTACAAATAAACTTGCTGCATTTGATACTTAATCATTACACCATAACACTTTTGGTGTTTTGATCATGCTTGCTCATGGAAGAGGTTTTGTATATCGACTATACTATACATATCCTTATGTCTTTGTGAATTGTTAATGTCACCTAATTTGACATTTCCCTTTATCATCACATGATAACCTTGCGGTATAAATATTTATGCTTTGGCGATAGAGTGTTTTTTTGTTCCTTCTGTCATGACATCCGATTAATCAATCAAAATATGACATTTTCATTGTCATGAGCATTAGGAACACACTCTATGGGAAGATGGACTTCCCAGCCATAACATTACATATTTTACCTTGAAGTAATCATATACTTCTTATGTCAATCTAAATCTTATAGATGTGCAATAAATGCCACTTCGATGTCCCATGCTTCTCTTATTCTAAGGCACTCAATGTTGTGAGAATTCCAATCATCTAGGTTGGGTGGAACTTCCTAGTGTAACCCTTTTATGATCAAGTTCACCATCCTTTATAGATCAGATGTATACCTTTAGTTTTCTAGATATTCAAGACTATACATAACTTCTTGTTCAAAGTGATTTACCTGGACATCACTTCAAAACCTGTTCTTTGATTAAGAACTTGGGTCATATTATGTCGAGTATACAACATGGTTTTACAAGATGGAACCTATGACTGAGGCATAGTAGATGTTATACATATTTTCCTTCTTTTAACCATCATTGTATCGAGACTATCTCAATGTTTCACCTAGCTAGACAAGTAAGAACTTCCTTCTTAACTTGTTCCATTGTGGACTTCTTCAAAATCTAATCCAGGAAAACATTCCAACTTAATGCTATTAAACATATAAATCTATCTTGATAGATTTCAATGTTCAATATTCGCTTAACTTCATCTACTTAATATTCTCTAATAATTACTAATACCAACAATACCATTCACAACATGTCAATCACATATGATAATGTTTCATCAAGATCCCACTTAAAATGTCGGTTACATAAAAGAGTATGGAACTTTCTTAGCTCCCACTCAGTATATTGTAAATGCAGGTCTTCTCAATATTCTGGGCACAATCCCAAAATCCTTTGATCATTCATCAAATTGAGAATTCCAACCATTTAGATTCCATTTGTCTAACTTAAGAATTGTTACACATTGTAGTCAACCATTTAAATTTGTTCAAGACATTTCTTGACACAAATCAAGCTTTATGTCTTATTTTAAGTTTCATTTCTTCCTTGAGACTCATACATAGAGACTATGAACTTGGGCACGGAGGCACAATACTTTCGACCTTGCCCCATGATCATTTACTCTAGTAGTCCCTTTGGGAAGATCAAGTAACATCTTTACTTTGATAAGATCAAATACAATTTACTTTACCATTTTAAATGTAACTTAATGTATAGGATTTCATGACTCCAAGTCATTTATCATACTTAGGTTCACCATCACTTCTTTGTAGTTCATAGGTATGGCATTGTTCCATTAACATGATAAGTGAATCATGAATTCAATTCGCAATGAGGCATAACTTATTCATGAATCCTACTTTCTTTTTGGTAAATCTCCCCACGAGGGTAACCTCGCAATGCCCATGATGATGGACTTAGGGTTTTGTGGAAAAGAGAATGCTAGATTTTCGGATATCAAAAACAAGGAGTTGAAGTCATCAATACTTGATGAATATCACTATTATAGATCACTTGGGGTTTTTAGGTGGTCCTCGTCAGCTTCTCCGTCCTATATATAATAGGCCGGGTCTCAAAGCTGTATATGGATAGGTTAGATATGTATGATTATATCTCTAATACAATGTCACCATAGTTTCTTTCCAAATACAACTAAAGCTTTCATCGGATGCTTTCTTGGGTCATCATATTGAATCTTCATGGGCCGTGAGCATTTATGCAGCCATGATAACAAATTATAAGCACCCGAGTAATCATACCCATGTCAAGAGTCTGAGACTCTACCTAAACCATAGATTCTGGTTGAGTCTCAAAGATATGTTCAGTTTTCATGTTATGAATTGTTTCTATTTTTATTATTTTATAGGATCTGGTACAACATGCCTGATGCATCTGAAGGATCGGAAATCAGTTAATTGCTCCTGGGAAAAAACATTGTAGACCTACATCAAACTCAAGTTCCCAGGCTTGAATACGGAATTATTACCGACGTAATTCAGTTCAAGTCGTTGAGGTCTTATCGAATAACGAATCCATTTTATTTTATCGTGTACCCAACACGCACTGCCGATTTTTCATTGTATCGCTGACACGGGTATTTTATCGGCAGAGCGATTCTTGTGCGATTACCAGGCCACACAGACTAATCTGTGGTCTTTACCTTCGTGTCTTGTACACTACATTCAGAGTTTTATCGCGGGTGCGATCTCGAGATTTTGTATTTGTTTTTGTCGGTCGCCTTATATGGTCTGGAATTTTGAAATCTATCGATTCTTGTTTTAATGGTTTTATAGAATCTCCCGATGGAGTAACCTGTTTGAGCATACACCAAAGTAAAACTCATAGGTCCGGGTGAAAACTGTTTTAACTCGACATGCATAATTTGATTTCCACCGGTGCAAGGCCAAATTCCCGATGGGAGTAACCCCGAGGCTATGTTCGGATGCCCGATTCCGACATAGGCTCATAATTATTGTTAGTTTTATCAGAATAATGCTTATAGATAAAATAGATATCTCCTTCTTTACTGGTAATAAATATAAGTAAATATTCGGAGTATGAAGAACTTATCATTTATTTACTATTTCGAAGCCAAAGATACATTGTTTGGCGGATTTCCACGGACGCTAATAAAATATTCTGGCTAAGAAGCCAGCTATAGGCCTTATTGTAATTACTATTTTAGAAAAATATAAATTTTAAGGGTAAAAGTGCCATAGTTGTGCGACATTCCATCGATTGGAGTATTTGACTTTGTATTCTTGTCTTGTAGATTTATATGATCCTCCGGAATAACTTTTGTAACGATGTAAGGCCCTTCTTAGGGTGACTCAGTTTTCGTGACCATCTTTCTTATATGGCACTAGGTCCCCTACAACAAAGGACCTAGGACACAAACGCCGATCGTGATAGTTATGCAAGTTTTGCCGATATATAGTCGCCTTTGTAGGGCGGTCACGGCTTCATCGAGTGCATCAATGTCATCTTCAAGTGCTTCTCTTGATGTTGCTTCATCATATGTAGATACTGGGGAGTCGTGGTGATACTGGAAGGAAGGCTTCAACGCCATGGACCAGAACGAAGGATGTTTCTTGTGTGGAATTAGTTGGAGTAGTACATAAACTCCACAGAACAGATGGTAACTCATCAACCCATGCTCCTTTTGCCCTGTCGAGTGGTGCTAGTAATCTTTTCTTGAGACCAGCAGTTATTGAACTCATTGGAGGTAAAGTTACTTCCATTATCTGTGATGATGCTATTTGGCACGCCAAACCAGAACACTATGGATTTGATAAAATTCACAACCGAAGTTCCATCCTGACTGGTAACAGGCATTGCTTCAATCCATTTAGTAAATTTGTCGACTGCTACTAGCAGAAAGACATGTCCTCCTGGAGATGATTTGTGAAGTTTACCCACCATATCGAGTCCCTACTGAGCGAAAGGCCGCTGTGTATGGGGTTCAACTCGGCGGGTGCACCAGGCTTTGTGGCTAATCGACAATCTTCACATGTTCTAACTATATCTTTTGCATCTTGTACCGCTGTAAACCAATAGAATCCTGCCCTCAATGCTTTGGTGGCAATTGCTCCGCTAGCATGATGGCCACATACTCCTTCATGTATATCTTTGAGTATAATTTTTCCTTCGTTAGGTGTGACACATCGCTGTAGCACACCCGAAATACTTCTTTTGTGACCTCTCCTTTGATGATTCTGAAGGCTTTTGATCTTCAAGGATTCGGGATTCTGTCACATCTTCGGGTAGCTCTCCCTGAGTCATATATGCTATATATGGCTGCATCCATGTAGGTTCTATTATCATAACTTCATCAACTTCTGGTTCGTCTTCCGGGATTTCTGATGTACTTGTGCTAGCTGGTGAAGCCCCCGAGTCCTTTCATTGTTTAATATTTTTCCTTGTCTTGGGTGCTACGACCTTAGAAACTCTCTTGGCCTTGATAAACCGCTCAGTTATTTCCTCCCAAAAATCTCGGGTGGCATTGGTAGGCATAGGGACCCGATGTTTGCTAGATTTTCGGCTTCCTCATTACTTGCTCTTCCTATGTGTGACACTTCACATCCATCAAACTGAGCCTCCATAATGCTATACAAATCACGGTAGGCAATCATGTTATCGCTGACAATGTCACATTTGTTCATTTCTTGATGTGCTACAATATTGGAGTCACCAAATATCTTAAGGTGAGTTGCACCGCAAGCTTTAGCCATACACATACCGTGCAATAAGGCCTCATACTCGGCTTCATTATTGGACGCGTTTGTGAAGCTCATCCAAATTATATATCACATTTTGTCGCCTTTTGGTGATATTAGTATGCATCCTTCCCTTGCTCCTTCCGTTCTTTTTGATCCATCAAAGTACATTATCCATGCGCTAGAGAGGTCAGGTGGTCCTGTGCATTGTAGTATAGTCCATTCAGTTATAAAATCAGGTAGAACTTGTGATTTAACTGCTTTACGCTTCTCGTATGTGATATCTCGAGGGGAAAAATTAGTGCCCCATTGACGAGGGGTAACCTCGGCAATGTCCATGATGATAGACTTAGGGTTTTGCGGAAAAGAGAACACTGGGGATTCCGTCGGATATCAGGCAAACAAGGGAGTCAAAGTCACCTGAGTACTTGGTGAATAACACTATTACAGATCGCTTAGGTTTTTTTGGTACCTCTTGTAAGCTTATCCTATCCTATATATAATAGGCCGGGTCTCAAAGTCAGATAATGATAGGTTACATATGTTTGATTACACTACCAACACAATGTTGGTTCATCTTTCCTTTCCTAATATGACTAAGGCTCTTATCGATGCTTCGGACCATCATCTTGAATCTTCATGGGTCGTGGAGCCTTTATACAACCAGGGTAGTAGATCATAAGTACCTGGATAATCATACCCATGTCACCCAAAGAGAGACATACCCAGTTGCTTCGGGATTATTGAGGTGGATAGAGGTGCTTCATTGACCACTATGATCGGATGTTCCAAAAAATAATGGCGTAACTTTCATGCTGTCATAAATACTCCATATGCTATTTTTTGATAGTATGGGTACCTTTCTTTGGATGGCGAGAGAACTTATCTTAGGAAATAAAGTGGCCTCTGAACCCCGTGGGTTTTCCCTTCTTCGGGTCGTTCTACAACCTTGACTGTGCTGACCACTTGATTTTGGCGGCAATGTAAAGAAGTAGTGGCTCTTCTCAGGGAGACATGATGACAGAGATGTCGAAAGTGTCCTTTTGAGATCCTCAAAGGCACGCTGAGCTTCTTCCGTCCATTTGAATTTGTCAGATTTTCTCATAAGGGCGTAGAATGGTAGTGTTTTGCTCCTAAACGAGCAATGAAACGACTGAGTGATGCGACCTGCCTAGCTAGCTGCTGAACACCCCGAAGATTCATCAGTTTTTTCATTGTTAGAATCGCCTGTATTTTTTCGGGATTGGCTTCAATTCCTCTTGCTGATACGAGGTATGCAAGGAGTTGCCCTGCTGGGACTCCAAAGGAGCACTTCGTCGGGTTCAGTATTTGATGCAGAATTTATCGAGGTTTTTGAATGTTTACTGGAGATCTTTGATAAGTGAATACCCTTGCGTTGTTGTAACTATGACATCGTCAATATATACTTGTACATTTGTGCTGATTTGGTTTCCTAGGCAATTCTGCATCATTCGCTGATATGTTGCCCCGGTGTTTTTGAGGCCAAAGGGCATTGTTGTATAGCAGAATACGCCATACGACATGATAAATGTTGTTTTATCTTGATCTTCCTCTTTCATTCGAATTTGATGGTATCCTGAATACACTTCCAGGAAGGAAAGACGTTCGCATCCCGCGGTTGCATCGATTATCTGATCGACTCGTGGTAATGGGAAGTGATCCTTTGGACAATGCTTGTTCAATGTAGTGAAGTCTATGCACATCCGTAATTATTTTGTATTTTTCTTTGGGACACATACTGGATTGGCAACCCACTCTGCTTTCGTTAATTCTTTGATAAATTTGGCATCATTAAGGCGATGGAGTTCTTTTCCAATGGCCTTACGTTTTGGCTCTGTGAAATGACGTAGAAACTATTTTACTGGCTTTGTTTTTGGATCCAAATTTAATGCATGCTCAGCGAGTTCCTTGGGAATCCCCGTCATGTCAGAAGGTAACCATGCGAAGATCTCCCAGTGCTCACGGGGGAACTCGATGAGCATGCTTTCCTATGCGAGACCGAGATTGGAAGCCACAAATGTCATCTTTTTCGGGTCGGTAGGGTGGATATGTAATTCCTTTGTATTTTTGCAAAGGTCAAAGGCCTTATCGATTGACACGCCATTGCCGAGGTTCTGTGGTTGCTGATGTTTTTAGTCGCTCAAACTCGCTTGCCACTCCAAAGGATTCATAAATTTTGTTGAACTCGATCGATTTGTCGGATCACGGAAGCTTCCTTTATCGTTATAATTCCTTTTGGCGCTAGCATTTTCATAACGAGGTATGCATAATGTGGGACTGCCATGAATCGGTAAAAGCTGGTCATCCTGTGATCGCGTGATATTGTGATGGCCACCCATGACTTCAAACCCAGCTTTTCTCCTTGAAATTTTCTTTAGGTCCAAAACAACGCCAAGAAATATTTTACCTAAGGGAATTTCAGCTTTACCGGTACTATGCGTGGAAGGATGTTTTTGGCGCTTAGATTTACCAAAGAGTAGTTCATTACCCTCGTTGTTTTGGCATAGATGAAGTTTATGCTGCTTCCTACATCCATGAAAACTTTGCTCATGTCGAATCCTCCCACTTGCGCTTCAACTATCAAGGCTGAATGATCCGATCTTGGTACTTGTAGTGGTGATCAGCTCGCTGAGTGTGATTTCGTCGCACCAATGAAGATACTCGAGTGTGTCCGATGGGAAGTCTCAGCCATGTTTACTTGTCTTGTAATTAGCTTCGCATCCTATTGGATGGACGACCTTCTGAATCATTAACATTGCTCCCTTTGATCCGGGGTATTCACTACCTTGATCTCTGTATTTTGTGGGTGTCCTCCCGGCTGGTGTGCCTGGTGGTGGAGGTGCGCCGATGGCTAACATGCTGCATGGTGGTGTATACTCGGTTTGCTACTGATTGCCTTTGTGTTGCATAGCTCTTGCATCTTTAGGAACATTCTAGCCTTCCATGAGGTGGTTGATCGCTTTTGCCCGCCGAGTCGACATAGAAGTGCATATTACGGGTCCTTCCAGCATTTGCATTGTGGACATAGGTGGGTCCCGAGCTCTTGGTCGACATCGCTGCATTGATTGGCCTCCTCCGACGCCGTTTTCGCCATCAAGGTGCCCGCTGTTGTAATTGTCGCTCATGTGATCGCCCTCTCCGAGAATCTAGCTATGACATAGCTTGGTCCCGCTGCGGTCCATCATTGTTCCTCCGCTCTGTCATTGCTACGCTTATCCCCGCCTTCTTCGTGAATGTGTTTGCTTGTTGTGTAGCGTCCTTCCACCAGCCCAACAATTTGCCATGTCCATTAGCTATGAGATTGTTTTGGGTTTGACCCGCCCTAGTTCTTCTATAAACTCGGTTTCGGAGGTCATTATTCAAGGCGCCGATGGCCCTTTGTTTGATATGGATTCGCTGAGTTTTTAATAATGTCCCATCGCTGAATGAAGGATCTTATTGATTCTCCATTTTCTGCTTGCATGCCCATAATTGTTCTAGAGATGTGGGTCGGTTAAATGTGGAGTGAAAGTGTTTGATGAACTTATCCCCCAGATCGTTCCAGCTACTTGATTGAATCTTTGGGTAGTTGTCTGAGCCATGACTATGCAACGCATGTTAAGTGCAGCTGCAAGATTTGCATTGCGGTAGCCGTGGAGCCACCCTATAGCTTGACGGTGGCCAGATAATCTGCTAGCCAACATGCTTCGGGTTCCTGTAGTCCATCATACTTTTGTCGGTCGTGTGGGAGTTTGAAGTCCTTGGGTATAGAAGCTTTGCTAATCCGTTGGGTAAAACAGATGGCCCCACATAACTCATGGTCATCTTCAATGTCATCGTTTTGGTATCTTCGGCTACGGCTCTCATCCCTTGATCTGTTGTTCCTATGCTGCGTGTTATCGTTTCTTGTGCTGTTCCGCGGTTCGGATCCTGAGAAGTGCACCCGATGTTGTGATCGCGATCGTTGGGTGTGCCCCACCTGATGAGGGCTACTATGATAACATGGGGATCTATCGGGTTGGTGCGTGATTCCTTGTTCTGCTTGTGCAAGAGATTCTCCCACCATGCTGAGGTTCATTAAAGCTAAGCAATGAAGAGCCGCATAGGGATCGTCGGGTGTCGGTTGAGTTGTGATTAGATACGTTTGCGTGGCCACAATTGCTGCCTGGGCTGTTTTTGCTTTGATGTTTCCTTCTTGATCTAGTGATAGGAATGATAGATCAAGGTCTCGAATTAGCTCGTTTCTTTCGGCTTCAGGGATGTTATACAGTCGAGAGGTTCCCCTTCTTGGCGGTGCTCCCCTTGTTATGCTTCCTGATGCTCTGGTAGAACTTACTTGTGCCCGTCTTAGGCTAGATTCATCGGCTAGCATTTTTCTTTCGTTGAGTTTTCTTTGCATCCTTAGCAAGTCTCTCTTCTTGTGATGAAGAAGGTATTGATATGCTAGTAAATCGTCGTGTGTCGCATCGACTGTCATTGGAACTGTACCCGAGATTGTTTCCCTTGCTTTTTGCCATGATGCGGCTGGTAATCGAAGAGTTCGCCTCTCGCCTCCGCGTGATCCGCCTCCTCCTACAGTTATGCGGTTGTCTGTCAGGTATCCATCATTTCCGTGATTCCCTTTGTTGATGTGATTTCCTGCGTTGTCATCTGATAGATTATCATCGGGGTTAATAATAGGGTTACCGTTAGAGTCACGCTGTGTCGAAGGTTCTTCGTTGATCACGCACACTTGATGGTGTGTTCTGTACGACCTAGAGGCGTCGTTGTTAGAACCGAAGGAGACACTGTCTAGGGGACTAGTGAAATCCAGCGGTTCCTGTTCTGGGTAGATTTCAGCCTTCCTAATTCCGAAGTCGATACTTTCCCTACTTTCGTCGGGTTCCTTGTTTTCCGATCTTGGTCCTCATAGTGTAGTTGACTGATGATCTGTCCTAAGGGAGATCTTATGTGCCTTGATTGTTTTTGTTGGCCATCTCCATCTGTGGTGTGGCTTTTGTGGATGATTTGTCGGGTAAAGCAGTTATCGTTGTAGGCGCATATTTCTTGACTGATGGTTCCGATGAGATCGGAGCCGAGAGGTGTAATTCTTCGGGATCATCTACTTGGAAGTGGAAACTTCCGATGATGTGGTCGGAGCCGAGAGGTGTAATTCTTCGAGATCCTCTACTTGGAAGTGGAAACTTCCGATGATGATATCAGATCTATCGTTGAAATTGGCGGGTACCGAAGGAGGGGTGGTATGGTATTTCTTTTGCTAGATTGCTTGGTGAAAAGAGGTCCACCAATCCATGACTCCAGCGCTCAGGTTTCCCATGATGGCGCCAATTGATGAGGTGTAACCTCGGCAATGCCCATGATGCATGATGACTTAGGGTTTTGCTAAAAGAGAACGTGTGGATTTCATCGATATCGTGCAAACAAGGGAGTTGAAGTCGTCAATACTTGATGAATAACACTATTACAGATCGCTTGGGTTTTCGTGGTCCCCTCATAGGCTTCTCCCGCCCTATATATAATAGTCCGGGTCTCAAAGCTGTATACGGATAGGTTACATATGTATGATTACAACTCTAATACAATGTCGGTTCATAGTTTCTTTCCAAACACGACTAAAGCTTTCATCGGATGGTTTCTTGGGTCATCATCTTGAATCTTCATGGGCCATGAGTGTTTATGCAGCCAGGGTAACAAAACATAAGCACCCGAGTAATCATACCCATGTCATTACCACTAAAACTTTTGATCATTATCATTAGTTTCTCCTCTATTTGAAGAGTTTTGTTCCGGAATCAGTTCCTTTGTGCTACCCTAACATTTGTAGGCATGGTTTTCAACCTTATTTGAGGTTTCACTTTTATCTATCAACTCTTTTATTGAGAAACTCTTCTCGATAAATCACCACTTTGAGCAATACCAATTTTTCCATTTGGTTGTAGTTGTGGAATATGTATTCTTAGTTCCGTAGGAACACACTACAAAGTTTTATCTGCTCAAATTCTGAATTAGCACATAACTCTAGAATTTCCGAAACCACATTGTGCCATACACTTATGGTGTTGTTTCCACTAATCCTTGATGATTCTTTATACAATAAGTAAGTGTTTGCTATTCTAATTTATCTTCTAAATACTAAGCTAACACGATAAGATATTATTCTAGAGCATACGATATCTAATATGGTATGATTACAAATCTATATACATGTCAACATAATGACATATTCTTAGCATTGTAATTTGTGGAACACTTTTCACAAGTCTCGTATGCCTGAATCGCAACTCAAATACTTGTCATTTTGATCAAATAAAAAAGACTTGTATTCTTGTTAATTTAATATTCTTCTTCACTCTGAAATTCTTTATTCATAACAAATAGTTTCGGACTTGTGTCTCATTCAGAGAATACATTTATTTGCTTAGATGCACAATAAAGCTTTACTTAAATAATGATATCTACTATTTGTTGAACAATAGAACATATCATCATGTATGATATCTAATTATTCAACCCACACTTGTGTCATTCAAAATGATGTCATTATTAAGTTTGAATATCTTTTGGCATTTTCACAATCTTATAAACATTTAAATTTCTATCATCAAGATCAAAATATGAATAACCCATTCATAATCGAAACCGTGAACATAAAAGATATTACTCATAGGAATAAAACAACTGGTTTGTCTCAAATTCATATGAATAACTGTCTTACAAATGCAAGACACTCACTAATGTAGTTCACTCTCATCGATTACAAATTTATTCAAACATTCAATCCATATGATAACTTTAGAAGGAGAGCATCGTTGGCATCATGTTAGCCATCAACACGCTTTGTCGCACCCACTCCTTCAATCACTTCTCAAGCAGCAGGTCCTTTCCTATTGATAACAGCTCCTGGAGTAGGCACTACATTCGGTTCTCATTGAGCCATGAACTCAAGGAAGGTAAACTCTTTCCATTCCATGAGGTAGTTCAAGATTTACATCTTTGTAGTTGTGGGGTAGAGAGCACAACACTACATATATCGCAAATTGTCGCTCACCCAATAGTCCATGATGTCCACAAGGCGCCATGAATTCTTTCCATGATATCCAAGTGGTCTTCTAGAGTGGTGTCTTCCCTCATCTTGGTTGAGAGGAATTCACCCATGTACTCAAACTCCATGATTCTGACTTGAGATGGAAAGAGCATCTGAAGTCCTTTGGCCAGGCTGAAGGCCTCAATCTCATGGAATGATGCTCCTAGAGCAGGTTGCATGACATGAACCATGGTGTATTTGACTGTCATGAAGGCATCACGTCGGGCACGATAATCATGATCATCGAGCAATCTGGTGAAGCCCATGTGAAAATATCCTAGTGGTTCTCGCAGCAAATAGAACAAATCATGGAAGTTGAGGAGGTTCCTCAGGCGTTGGTACCAGTCTATGAAGTTGGACCCATATACTCTAAATTTCTCACTCTACATGAATCCCTCAAAACTAAACAGATACTTGGGTTTTGACATGATCTACAAAAGTATTCGCAAATACATTTAGACTAAGTTCATAATATGAGTTCAACTTACAATTGCATTATATTAGGAGATGCCACTAAAACAAACATCCCTAAAGAAGTTTTAGTGATTACACGATCCTAATTCACTATGTCACCCTCAATCGTCACGGCCGACAACATAGCTGTAAAGGTAGACATTCTCGAATGTTAATCACATCATTCATGTGACTCATGCTTGATCTTTCGATCATCCGTGTTCCGAGGCCATGTCTGTTTACGTGTTTTTGTTGTGCAACATGTCTTACACCCACCGTATGCGAACGCAGATATGTCTGACACCCGATCATCACAGTGTGACTCATATCGGAGAACTTTCTTGGTGGTGCACACTAAGGGAGAACACAATATTAGTATTATATTAAGGGATCATCCTATTAATGCTACCATCGAGTATCTAATACTAGCACAAACAAGATACACACAATTAAACATCAAATGTAAATAAGTGTGACATGACATGGTCGTTGATCATTGTGCCATGCTCTCCATCATGCACTCTGGTGTGTGGAGCCAAGCCCTTGATGCCACCATCCTATTACTACAACGTAGCAATAGGAAATTAAATTACTTTACCTTTTACTTTGACCATATTATATCACGAGCCCCTGCAAAATAAAGTTAAACGCCTCTACTTTATCTTTTGCATATTTTATGTGCCTGCTAGGGCGTTCGCATAAGAACCGTTTCTTACCTATGAACATGAACCACAATGTTGATTAAATAATTATTTATACTACATCCCTCTCAGGGCCTTATATTGTAAATGGTATACCAAATACTGCAAGAAAAACTGACACCCCAAGCCACTTATACGGTGCAAGCCGTATGTCAAGCATGGGCCAGTCTCACGAATGAACACATAATGTCGGTTAGGGGCTGCTTCGATCAGGTAGTGTTGTGGTATACGCAAGTACATGTGGGAGGGTAACAATTATATGATCAACTATGGTATTATTACAATTCTGTATACATGTCAACATATTGACATATTCTTAGCATTGTAATCTATGGAACACTTTTCACAAGTCTCATATGCCTGAATCGCAACTCAATTACTTGTCGTTTTGATCAAACAAAAAAGACTCATATTCTTATTAATTTAATATTCTTCTTCACTATAAATTCTTTGTTCATAACAAATAGTTTAAGACTTGTGTCTCATTCAGCAAATACATTTATTTGCTTAGATTCACAATGAAGCTTTACAAAATAATGATATCCACCATTTGTAGAACAATACAACATATCATCATGTATGATATCTAATTATTCAACACACACTTGTGTCATTCAAAATGATGTCATTATTAAGTTTGAATATCTTTTGGCATTCTTACAATCTTATAAACATTTAAATTTCTATCATCAAGATCAAAATATGAATAACCCATTTGAAAGGATCGTATGGGCACCTAGAGGGGGAGTGGTGAATAGGTGCTACTTCAATTTTCCTCTTTTTCAATTTAGGGTTTGACACAAAAGGTAAATTCTCTAGATATGCAACTAAGGTGAATTTACCTATATGTCACTAGGACAACTAACTAAGCAAGAGCAAGATATAAGCAGTGTGCGGTAAAGGATAGAAGTAACCAAAATGAAGCACGCGGAGACATAGAGATTATTTCCCATAGTTCCTTCCTTTTGAGGGGAAGTACGTATGTGCTTGGATAGGGGGTGGTATCAAATCACTAACGCCACGAAAGGCCTCCCTTGTTCTCTAGTGAACCTCACCCCAATGGGATCGATTCACACTTCCACTATATCGACAACCTTCAAGGTGGTAGCCGACACCCTTACAAAAAGTTCGAGGCACACATCCACAACTGAATTGGAGGCTCCCAAATCCAAGCAAGCTGTAACAACAATCAAAGACAAGATTATAAGAACCAAAACAAGGCCTAGGGTTTCCAATGAAACCCTAGAGCAAGGGGCCCTCAAGTGAATGAGGGGCAATGAAGATCTATCTTGGTGAAGCTGTAGATCAAGGCATCCTCCTTCGATTTCCCAAAGATCAGGGACTTTGGGTGGTTGTAGAGGGAGATCTTGGAGATTTGGTGTCTCTAACTAGGGTGTTCTTCTTTTCTAGAACGAGCAGCTAGAGGAAAGGGATGAAGTCCCCTGTTTATAGCCCCATAGATTTCTGACCATTTTCTGCCTGTTGGGGAGTTTCCACACCAGAAACTCCGATCTACACAACAGAGACTCCGTCCGCACTGAGATTCGGATCGCCTTGGTCCATCTCCGGACCATTAGTCAGAATTCCTGGGCCTGGTCTTGATGCTCCCTCTAGAGATTTGGCAGGAACTCTGGGTCTGAGTCCACCGGAGACTCCGGAATGTTCACACCGGAGATTCCGGTCTATCAGGATATCCCGGAGATTCTGGCCAATATTCGGCCTGACTCCGGACCCCTAGTCAGAATGTCCTAGGCTTTCTCTTGGATCCACTCTAGAGGTTTAAGGCGAAACTCCGGCCACACCAAGACTTCGTTCTTTGCACACCGAGACTCCGAGCTGGATTTCTAAACTTTCTTTCAACTAGGATTTTTCCATTATGACACGGACTTTTCTCTTTTCAGTAGATTGACCTGGCAATATTAGCACACTGTAAAATGATCCTCAAGTTGTTAACAAACATCAAAACTGATTAAGACAATCAATGTACTTTCAATCTCCCCATTTGGTGTTCGATGATAACAAGAGGTTTTGCATGAAATTCTTAAAGATAAGAAACATAGCTATGCTCCCCCTGACTGTGCATCAAGATATACATGTAGTGCAATGCATATTAGATAATAGAAGATAAAGGCTCACATCGCCTGGGCATAGCATGTCCATACACATAGTAGATAGAATCACAAGAACCAAATAAAGCAAATGTTCGAATTTAAGATAGTGACATAGGCAAATACGAAGCAGCCAAATACCCAAGCAACCAAATACCTAACCCATGCAAATCTCGGATGATACTAATAGACATCTTCTCCCCCTTTGGCATCAAAACACCGAAAAGGGAAAATACCAAGGTATTGCACCAAAGGAATCACTCAGAGTCATCATTGTTGTCGTCATTCTCTTCCTCCTCATAGTCATCATCAACACTTGGAACCTTGGGGCCTTTTCCATGAGGGCGAGAAGAAGAAGTACCCTAAGAAGCAAAGCTAGATGTGACCTCTGAGAAGGTCTTCCAATCAACTAAGTTGTCATTCATTGCATTCCAAGCACCAAAGGAGAGCGCGTGATCTAATTCTGCAGACGGTTCAGCCCCATGCTCATTAGTGTATTTTGTCTCTCCTTCCTCTTCTTCCTCTTCACCTTGAGCCTTAATCTCCTTAAGGAGCTTCTCAATCCATGGTTGCTGTTGTAGGAGGCATGCTGTTCCTTGCGAATGTCCAGATTCATGCAACACGACGTCTTCTCCCAAAATGATGCCTTCTTGACCTTCTTGAACACACTCACGGGTGATAAGTGCATTGGAGGCATTCTTCCTTGTAGAGCCCCTTGGAGGAGTGGGAGCCCGCTCTGCCTCATAAATCTCATCATCCTCACTAGCATACGGCTGCCTAGGAGTTGGTCCCATTCTCCCTTTCTTCTAGAGAGCCACATAAACATGTTCTTCAAGGTTGGGTGGGAGAGTGAGAGGTGAACCATGAGCTTGAGTATTGATGAGCCTCATCACAAGAGCTGCATATGGAGGAGATTTTCTGAAGAGAATGGCATGATGAATCTCCTAAAAAATGAAGTCCATGATGTCAATAGTGAATCCATTAGTAGGAGGCCTAGCACAAACCACCTTGTGAGAATGATGGAGTAATTTTACAAGGCCACATCGAATAGCATCATCATTTCTAGCACTGGGCGAAATGGTGTGGCAAAAGATCCTCAACAGCAGATTGCAGAGAGGCTTGAGTCCCTTGGACTCCCTAATAGTGCCATCTTTTCCATAGGGAGGTGCTAGATTGTTTTTGCTTTCTCCAAGAGCATCTTCATGCATACGGTGGCCAACAGGAATAGACACGCCATTGAAAGTCTGGCAAATGACTCGGGCAAAATCATAGAAGTTTGTAGAGCAGCGGAAGTCACCGGTCATCCAAGTCATGGTCCTATCCTCATCATGATCAAATATAACTATGGCATAGAATTGTTGAATCAATGCAATGTTGTAGTCCTCATGGATCTCCATAAGATTGTGCAGCCCTAAGCTTCTCAGTGACCCAAAGAGCATCTATGAAGTAGTCATTGGCACACATGTAAGGGAAGTCCATATACTGCTGTGGACAAACTAGGGACTTGGCGATCTTGCTATATATATATAAGTCATGAACACCTTTTGCTATTTCCTCCAATAACATGGGTCATCATGAAGGGAATATGACCGAGATGCAATAATAAAGTGGTTATTATCTTATTCCTTGTTTATGATAAATGTTTATTTTGCAAGCTATAATTGTATTAATTTGGAAATGTTAATACATGTGTGTTTAATAACAAAAAGAAAGTTCCTAGTTATGCCTATCTTATAAACTAGCCCGTTGATTAACAAGATGATCAAGGTTTCTTGATCATGGACATTGGATGTTGGTAATAACGAGGTCACAACATTAGTGGAATGATGTGATGAACATTCATCCGAAGTATAACATTAGAATCAAAGTCATTGTGTTTATATTGCTGTAACATCATAGTAATCCTAGTCCTTAGACCATGAGATCATGTCAATCACTAACACTGGAAGAGTATCTTGATAACATCAAACGTCACACCGTGAAAGGGTGATTATAAAGGTGGGTTTAGTGCTACGAAAGTGTTATGTAGAGGCTCATGGATCAAGAGTGGGATTTGTCCATCCTGATGACGGATAGATATACTCCAGGCCCTCTCGGTGATATCACATTGGTTAGCTTGCAAGCAAGTGATGAGATCACTAGAATGTTATATCACGGGAACGAGAAAAGAGTACATGTCGGCAATGAGATCAAACTTGGTATGGATATACCGATGATCGAATCTCGGACATGTAATATATTGCGAGACAAAGGGATTTAGTTACGATGTTAAAGGTTCACACGATCACAAGATCCATCATTGAATGTGTGGGAGTCAGTACGAATCTTCAGGTCCCGCTGCTGATTATTGATCGGAGAGGGGTATCGCTCATGTCTGCATTATTCGCGAACCGTAGGGTGACACACTTAAGGGATACCGACACCATTTGGAGCAAATATGTTTCAAATAAAGATTTAAGAAAGACCTGGAATTATTTCAATAGACACAAAAACTGTTTCAGGTGAAATTGCTAAAATTAGTTCTACATGTAATATTGAAATGTTGTAGGGGGTTTTATGTGAATGTTTGTTAATTAAATTAATTAACAAAATTCTGAATAAAATTAATAAAAAAAGTTTTATTAAATGAGATGCTTTAAAGTGGAGACTTTAAAAGAGAATGTGAAGGGGCAAATTTATGTGGAGGGAGTTACCACCACATGAATGGGGGAGGTGAAGGGACACCCTCCATGTATGGCCATGGAGGGTACCTCCATCCTCCTATAAAAGGCACCCCTCTCACACCTTCACACTCACACCTCCTCGTGAAGGATCTCTCTCCCCCTCTAGTATTTTTCCCCATGGTCTCGGATTAGCGAGATACATGTTCCCGGTGGCTTTATCTGGAAAGGAGTTGCTGCCTCCGCTGCTTTGCTGGAGCAAGGGACGGAGGTTGTCGGGGTACCGAACGTGTGTGCGATCACGGATGCACCGCTGGTTTGTGGTGCTGGACTTGGTGGTGCTGGACATGCTGGAGCTGGACCTGCTGGACTTTATCATGATCTTGAGATCAGCAAGTGTACAACTACATCATCCACAAGTTCCATCTCGTTAACAAAGCTTTGTTGTCTTCGAGGGTATATTCTCTATGGATGTATATCCACCCATTGCTTGTATCTAATAGATAGATGTTGGCGTATAATAGTTCCCATCGTAGGAAATTTTTGTTTTCTATGATGCGAACCCAACAGTGGCATCAGAGCCTGATCTATGCGTAGGTGCTTTGCATGGGTAGAACACATAAGGGTATGTGGGCGATGATGATCATGTTATTTCTTCTTTCATGTATTTTGGATATTGGTGGCATAGTGGGATGAAGCGGCCTGGACCAACTTTACATGTCATCACACATGAGACCGGTTCAACGACTGACATGCAACTAGTTTTGCATAAGTGGTCGGGCGGGTGTCCGTTCTCCTACTATAGTCAATATCTGATTTACAACGAGTTGCTAATGTTAGTTATCATCGCTAGGTTCCATATTCGTAGGTAAGACCAGTTCTATCTCCGAAAGCCCTAAGCCACATAAAACTTGCAATGGATAAATTAGAGGCGTCTAGGTTAGATTGTTGCTGGGCTAGTGTCATGATATGGTAATGTTGTAAGTTGATGTATGGTACATACCCTTACAACACACTTAACATGTAAATTCCATAGACCTTGGCCTTACACACAAATGAATGATAGAGATCATACTATGATGCATATGATGGTGATCAAATGCATGGACCATATCATCCCACTTTACACATATGTTGTTCGCATCTTATATTGCTAGTTTGGCGCTTTTAGTAGCATTATAAGATGATCCCTCATTTAGATATCAAGATAAAAATGTGTTCTTCCTTAAGTATGCACCGTTTATGTTTTGCCGCTTCAAGACATCACGTGATGATCGGGTGTACTTGAATCCACGATCATATTTCGGGTGTAAGACAGTTTTACATAGGCGAGTACTAAGGTTCTTACTTGGCGAGCCTAGCATGTACATACATGGCCTCGGAACACGGACCGAAAGGTTAAGCATGAGTATATAGTTGATGTGATGCCCATATTGATGTTCTCGCTTTGAAGCTACACCGACTCACGTGATGATCAGACTTGGTGTAGTGGATTTGGTTCATGTAATCACCAAAAAGGCACGAGGGATGTCGTTTTTGAATGGGAGTTCATTTCTAATTTGGATTAGTTGAACCAAATTTGTCATAAACTAAATCAAAGTGAATTTGCATAATTTGTTGTAGTCATTGGTATGTGTTTACTACCTTATGCTTAGTTTTAATTGAGATAACAGGACTATAGAATTCTGGATATTTACTTTATGAACTGGTATCGTATTGTTTTGAATGTCAATTTAAAGTTTAGAAGTCCTATTGCAAACTTTCAGCAAACTCTATTTACTCCATGAAGTTTAATAAGTAGTATTAAATCAAGAGTAAGAATTCCAATGTTAGTATGTAAAATATCATGTTTACCTCCATGATTATTGATATTCAAAAGTTGTTTTAATATCAAGATTATCTAGGAGCTGAAATAATTAGTTCAGAAACCATCATGTGTGAAAGATATTGTGATATCTGAAACAATGTTTATGGTTGCATTATGATAGAGTATAATTTAGCAAAACACATGTTCTCATACTGTATGATAATTTGTGAAGGATGGAGATGCTAGGCATCCATATCTCCCAAAAAGGTTTTGGGAACTAACATTATACTCGTGATTCTTCCTTATAGGCTATAGTAGCTTGATCATGAAAGTTGTCACGATAAGGATGAATAGAAGATGTAAGTAAAATGTTTACTACACTAATAGATTACTAAAGAATGGATTTTTGAAAGAACACCAAACATTTGATGATGGTGATATACTTCAAAGTGCAAGTCCAAAGGTATTAGTATTTGACTATATACACTTTGTACTATGTGTCATGTGAATGACACCACTATTGATGTTGATAGATTCTTTTAAAAGAAAAGGAATTGCTGAAAGAGAATCTATAAAATATTTCGCAGAAAAGAAAAGGTTGGAGATGTCCAACTTAGGTATATAGAAGATATACATGTTATGGCTGTATTCCTTGCTTGTTAAACAATGTGGTTCTTAGGTATTGGATACCGAATTGGTTGGTGTGAAGTGTCATACAGAACAACACAATTCATGAACTACAACGACCTAAGTAACTAGCAAGAGAATAAGTGATGATGTTCATCGAAAACAAATAAAGTGTTATTGTGTTTTTCGTTGTCATCAAACCTAGCCTTCAAGATTTGTTTAAATAATTGTTATTTTGTTCTGGTATTATGAGAATAATGGCTGTTCAAATAATTACCGTATTCCATAAAGGATGGATGAACTTTTACAAGTCTAGTTGGAGAAATCACATCCATAAACATTATTGCTAAAATGTCGTAAGACAAATGATTGGAAGATCACTTATGAAGTGACATCGCTGTTTGAATTATATTGGAAAGTAAACATGAATAATCTCCATCTTGATGGATTTTTGGAGTCTTTTGATTTTGATCAATTGACGCTTGTGAAACTTTCCTTGAGATAATTGAAACTCCGTTCATAGGCCAAAGAGGAACGGATGACTAGCTTATTGGAAATTGTGCATGCTGATGTACACAGTCCATTATGTGTAGCCATATGCGATGGATCTTTTTGCTTCATATGCTTTCTCCAGAAATTTGAGTGAATATATATATATTTACTTAATAAGGAAGAAGTATGAAACATTTGAAAATTGTTCAAAGACTTTCAAGATGAAGTGAAAAGTCATTGTAACAAGAAAATAAAAGAGTTTATGATTTGATCATAAAGGAAGATATTTGAGTTACAGGTTTAGCAAGACACCTAAGATTTCAGGAATTGTTCCATGAATTTGCACTTCCCGATAAACCACAAGAGTATGGTATGTTCGAGAGATCAAATCAAACCTTGTTTGACATGGTAAGATCAAAGGTGTCATTTATAAAACTACCATTATGTTTTAAGGATTAGAGCTTTAGAGACTACCGCTTTTACACTGAAAAGAGCACCATTGTGATCCATTGAAATGACACCATATGAGTTATGGTTTGAGATAAAACCTGAATTGTCTTTTCTTAAATTTTGGTATGCTATGCATAAGTAAAATGTTTACAACCAAAGTCGTATAAGCATGTCTTTGTAGGTTATCCCAAAGAATTTGTTGGTAATTCCTCCATAACACCGAGGACAAAAGAGTTTGTCGCTTGGAACGTCAAGTTTCTTGAGAAGGAATTTTTTGTGAAAAGTTAAGTGGGAGGACAATAGAACTTTGATAAGTTTGTTGAACCTTAGCTATATGTGCTAAGTAGCACAAAGCAGAAAGTGTCCCGTGGTGGCCACAATGCTCATGGCTCTGTGATTACAAAGGGTGTGATCTTGGAGATTAGAGTTCCTATTTGAACCGTATGCATCTAGTAAGAATCAAATAGTGAGATTTGATTAACAAGTCATTATTGTTTTGACAATGATGAACCGACTGCATGAAAAGAAGCGATGATGGGCCCTGACTCCATAAAATGACTAGAAGTCATAGAATCCGTGATAGTATCCATACACGAGAAATCAAGTTTCTGAACTTGGAAGACCCTCCGGAAAGGCGTGAAGCCTATCGGTCGTGTTTGGATCTATAAAGAGATAGAAATGGATGTTTAACATCTATGAAATAGTCGACATGTCAGAAAGAAGTTTACGCCAATCATCAAGGAGTTAACTATGCCAAGATTTGATCTTTCATAGCGATATTTAGTCTTGACGGATTAATGTAGCAACCACTACATATAATTTGGTGTATGGTAGTTGAACAAACAAACCAATGTTCTTATAATAGAATGGTTACCTAGGACGTGTACAAGACATGGTTCGAAGGGATTTGTTAATTCAAAGGGTGCTAAAAGGGCATGCAAACTTCAATAGTTGAAGTGAGCATAGCGGAGTTGGAATCTTCACCATGATGAAAATGTTAAAGGAGTTTAATTTCATCGGAGATGATGAAGATGCTTGCATTTGCAAGAAATTAAGTGGGAGCGCTAAGACAAATTTCCAATACATTATGCAGAGTACATATTGTTGATTGGAAATGATGTATCTTTTATTAACATAAGTTAAGAATTTGATTAAAATGGGATTTCCATGAAAGACTTGGGCAAAACTAGAATATTTGGCATCAATATCTATATGGATAGATTGAGGCGCTAATATGGTTATGCCAGACGTACATATATGATATATTGAAAGGGTTCAATACGGAAACAACAAGAAAGGTTCTTGCTGCATGGAAAGGATTGTATCAAGATTCAAGTGTTTCAACACTTGGTGAGTAAAATCACATGAAGATTTTGATCGATTATACCGTGATATGTATATATCTAGATATGTCCTATGCTCTAAATGTTATTAGCACATATCGGAATGATTCATAAAATGATCATTGGACGATAGTAAAGATATTCTTATGAGCTTTGGAAGAACTAAGAATGTATCATGTATAAGTGACAAATAGTTAAAGGTAGTCCATTATAAAGTGTTACATTGATATTAGTTTTGTCACAGGATACAAATTAAATTTATCTCAATTTAGACTATGGGTGGCACAATGTAATTCCATGATGGATTTGGATGAGTTCCAAAGTTGAGACATTGTGACGGATACTACAACAAAAGGATAAGTATATGACTGCTATAGTAGCAGCAAAGGAGGGCATTTGTGTTAAGTAGTTTGTTATCAAACTAGGTGTGGTTCAAAGTGGGCTAATGCTATGAAGATATATTGTATGGCAATAATATCAACATACTTTAACCCGAACGAACTAAAGGTCTCACCAAAGGACCAAATTTATACAATGCCATCTCATTTGAGAATGAGTGATGCCTAGAGACGCAAAGACATGCAAATGCATGCAGACCTGAAACTATCAGATCTGGAGATTATGCTAACCACTAGCAATCGCGTATATGCAACACTAGAAATCCATAGGTGTTCAGTACGCAAAGTTTTTCAAACTAGATTATTAACTCTAGTGCAAGTGGGAGACTGAAGGGAATATGCCCGAGAGAGAATAATAAAGTGATTATTATCTTATTCCTTGTTTATGATAAATGTTTATTTTGCATGCTATAATTGTATTAATTTGGAAACGTTAATACATGTGTGTTTAATAAACAAAAGGAAAGTTCCTAGTTGCCTCTCTTATAAACTAGCTCGTTGATTAACAAGATGATCAAGGTTTCCTGATCATGGACATTGGATGTTGTTAATAACGAGGTCACAACATTAGTGGAATGATGTGATGAACATTCATCTGAAGTATAGCATTACGATCAAAGTCATTGTGTTTATATTGCTATAACATCATACTAAGTAATCCTAGTCCTTGGACCATGAGATCATGTCAATCACTAACACTGGAAGAGTATCTTGATAACATCAAACGTCACACCGTGAAAGGGTGATTATAAAGGTGGGTTCAGTGCTACGAAAGTGTTATGTAGAGGCTCATGGATCAAGAGTGGGATTTTTCCATCCAGATGACAGATAGATATACTCTGGGCCCTCTCGGTGATATCACATTGGTTAGCTTGCAAGCAAGTGATGAGATCACTAGAATGTTATATCACAGGAATAAGAAAAGAGTGCATGTCGGCAACGAGATCAAACTAGGTATGGAGATACCGATGATCGAATCTCGGACATGTAATATATCACGAGACAAAGGGATTTAGTTACGATGTTAAAGGTTCACATGATCACAAGAGTCATCATTGAATGTGTGGGAGTCAGTACGGATCTCTAGGTCTCGTAGTTGATTATTGATCGGAGAGGGGTCTCGATCATGTCTGCATTATTCGTGAACCGTAGAGTGACACGCTTAAGGGATACTGACACCATTTGGAGCAAATATGTTTCAAATAAAGATTTAAGAAAGCGCTGAAATTATTTCAATAGACACCGAAACTGTTTCGGGTGAAATTGCTGAAATTGGTTCTGCATGTAATATTGAAATGTTGTAAGGGGGTTTTATGTGAATGTTTGTTAAATAAAGTAATTAACAAAATTCTGAATAAAATTAATAAAAAAAAGTTTATTAAATGAGAGAGCATTAAATTTCTCCAAATTTAATGTATTTAAAGTGGAGACTTTAAAAGAGAATGTGAAGGGGCAAATTTATGTGGAGGGAGTTACCAACACATGAATGGGGGAGGTGAAGGGACACCCTCCATGGGCGCAGGCCATGGGAGGGGTACCCTCCCCTCCTCCTATAAAAGTCCCCCTCTCACACCTTCACACTCACACCTCCTCGTGAAGGATCTTTCTCCCCCTCTAGTATTTTTCCCCATGGTCCCGGATTAGCGAGATACATGTTCCCGGTGGCTTTATCTAGAAAGAAATTGCTACTTTCGATGCTTTGCTGGAGCAAGGGATGGAGGTTGTCGGGGTACCGAACGTGTGTGCAATCACGGATGCACCGCTGCTTTGTGGTGCTAGACTTGGTGGTGCTGGACGTGCTGGAGCTGGACCTGCTGGACTTCATCATGATCTTGAGATCGGCAAGTGTACGACTACATCATCCACGAGTTCCATCTTGTTAACAAAGCTTTGTTTTCTTCGAGGGTATGTTCTCTATGGATGTATATCCACGAGTTGCTTGTATCTAATAGATAGATCTTGACGTATAATAGTTCCCATCGTAGAATTTTTTTGTTTTCTATGTTACGAACCCAACACATCGCTGGTTCTTAGCAAGTCATATAACCTTGTCTTGCGCATCTCATGGTATTCTTTCTTTGACATATGTGCAAGAGATTGAAAATTGTCATACTTGGCCCTTTTGGCACGGTTTTCTTCCTCAATGCGCTCATGGTTCCTTCTCATATATTCAGCATCTCTGGCCAGCTACCTCCGGTTAGACGGCGGAATAACATACTGTCCAGCTTCCTCATCAAACTGTGGGTCCTCTCTTTGACTTGGCTTTGGTGCCACTACGACGAGAACCAGAGCCACCTATGAATATACACTATAAGAAAAGTTTCCTTCCGCGAACGGTCGCCAGAGAAGGCGCCTTACACGAATAAATTTCTCGGCTCGGCCGTACGATGGAAAACTTTTTTTCCGGTTTCACGACCCTCTACTATGACGGATCCACTAAATACGGAGGAAGCTCGGCTGTCGCGTGGCACAAGCAAGATTTTCGCTTTCGAGCGATGTTGACTCACAAGTCTTTGAGGCGGTGGGTTCCGGACGTTAGTGTCTCTAGTGGACCATACTTTTCGCCGCCTCTGATTTGAACTTGATAACGCTGTTCGAGGCGCTCACCGCTTAGTCGATCGCTAGGTCCCACATGTCAGCGTCTCATTAGAAGAATCGTTTGTATGATGGAATTTTTTCCGTCGCTCGCGCTACCCTTTTCCGAAGTTGATAGAGTTACTCGATGCATCTACCATTTAATCAGTCTTCTAGGACCCACATGTCATCCTCTCATTAGAAGAAACATGTGTATGTTGAATTTTTTTCCTTCGCTCGTGCTATATACCCTGTTCCGAAGTTGATAGCGTTGCTCTATGAATCTACCATTTAATCAACCTCCTAGGCCCACATGTAATCCACTCATTAGAATAAACATGTGTATGATGGATTTTTTTGCCCTCAGTCGCTCCTTCGTGTTTCGAACTTGATAGCATTGCTCGCTGCTTCGGCCGTTTATATAGGCTGGTGGGCCTGACATGTTAGCCTCCTCTATGCAGGACACATGTGCATGCTAGACTTTTTTATTCTCTCGCGCATCCCCATTTGGAACATGGCAACGTTGCTCGATACAACACTTGTATAATGTCTCCCTGTTGGGTCCACATGTCAGCCGCCTATGTAGAGGAAACGTGTGTATGTTAGACATTTTTTTGGTCGCATCCGCCGGTTTGACCTTGGCAACATTGTTCCATGCGGCAGAAGTGTATGGCCTTGCTGCTGGGGCCCATGTGTCAGCCTCTCTCGACAAGAAACATTTCGATCTTGGTCTTCTTTTTTCCAATCGTGACTGTTGTACAAGTACTTTTTAAACGCGCTTGTTAAACTTGATCTCTTGTATGGTAAGGTTGATGGGCGCTAGCTGCAGGCAGGTGGGTCGGCTATGTCAGCCTCTCAGTACAAAAATATTGTTACAGATAAACTGCATGCCTTGCCACTACACAAGAAAATTGTTATGCTTTTATAAAATGTAAAACATATATACTAACATCGTATATAACTTATTTATTTTTCTTCTTAAAAAATTGCTTGTCCATCTGCTACGCGTGATTGCTAGCAGCTCAACTAAAAAATGTTAAGTATAAATAATATAGTAGGTAGTACTTAAAAAACATGGATATGTGGAGTTTTTTTAGGGGTGGGTGGATGTGCCAAAAAGGTCAATTGAAGAAAAATGGGCCAAGCAGGGATTGATGGGCTATTTTTCATGGGCTCTCGTCTAATCTAACTGGACTATTTGGACAGCCAAATGACCCAAACAATGGCCGAGTTAGAAGGTGTTGGGCTATAATGAGGCCGGATGGGCTAATTTCTTAGGCCCGATAGTTAAAATCCCAAGAAAATGTTATGCTTTTATAAAACGTAAAACATGTATACTAGCATCGTATATAACTTATTTATTTTTCTTCGTAAAAAATTTCTTGTCCATCTGCTACGCGTGATTGCTAGCAGCTCAACTAAAAAAATGTTAAGTATAAATAATGTAGTAGGTAGTACTTAAAAAACATGGATATGTGGAGTTTTTTAGGGGTGGGTGGACGGTGCCCAAAAAGGCCGAATTGAAGAAAAATGGGCCAAGCAGGGATTGATGGGCTATTTTTTATAGGCTCTCGCCCAATCTAACTGGGCTATTTGCATGGCCGAATGACCCAAAACATGGCCGAGTTAGAAGGTCTTGGGCTATAATGAGGCCGGATGGGCTAATTTCTTGGGCTCGATAGTTAAAATCTCAAGGTACATGCTGGGGCTCGGCCGGATTCGAAACAAAGATGTCAACAAGGAAAAAAAGGTATAAAATATGAGCGCCTAGATCCCAGGCGCCTGAGATCTTGTTATGTTAATGCGCTAATGTCACCCTACTAATTGTGCTAATACTCAGTTGTAACCTAGTAGTTGCAACTCATAAAATTCCCAGTTACAAGCTAGTTGCAACAAATGTGTAACCCTCATGTTGCACAAATCGCGAGGTAAATCCAATGGCGAGAGAGATGACTCTTGAGAACTGGCAAATCCGATAAAATATTCATAGATATTTCTGTGAAAATTATGGACAAACAACCCGCGCCCACCAAAACTTTCCGCCGAGGCCTGATGGCTCAGTGTTGATGTAGAGCTTGTTGGGAACCCCAAGAGGAAGGTATGATGAGCACAACAACAAGTTTCCCTCAGTTATGAAACCAAGGTTTAATCGAACCAGTAGGAGCAAGGAAACACCCCAAAGGTGTTGCTAGCTGAGCCTTGGCAGGGCGCACTACCGATGCTAGTAGCAACGTGGAGACCTGCACAACACAACCACAGAACTCTGTCCCTAACTTGCGATGAGGTTATCAATCTCACTGTGTTTTGCTAAAAACAAAGGATTACACGTATCGAATGGAAGGAAGTAATAGTTGAAGAAAGTAAAAACAAAGCAGTAAACAGTTTATAGATTGTATGTAAAAGAAAAGGACCGGGATCCATAGTTCACTAGAGGTGGCTCTCCTTAACATAGATAACATGCTGGGTGAACAAATTACAGCGGGGCAATTGACAAACATCGAGAAAACAATACATGCATATACTAATCATCTTGACTCCTTTGGAACTTGATTGGGCATTACAACATTATACATAGACCGCCATCCAACTGCATCTATGACTAATAATCCACCTTCAGGTTATCATCCAAACCCCTTCCAGTATTAAGTTGCAAGCAACAGATTATTGCTTTACGAATTGCATGTAAAGTAAACAATACAATTATTCGATGAACAAAGGATTGTTGTTTTCTCCCTAGTAGCAACAACACATCTAGTACCTTAGAGATTTCTGTCACTTCCCCAGATTACCAGAGGCATGAACCCACTATCGAGCATAAATACTAACTCCTGGAGTTGCTAGCATCTACTTGGCCAAGATAGCTACTAACAACGGAAATCATGCAAGATCACAAATAACAAAGACATGATATAATCAATAATCAATCTGAAATAGCATCTCAATATCCATCGGATCCCTGTAAACACAACATGCAGAATTACAAATAGATGATCTTGATCATGAACGGAGCTCACAAGATCTAGACATGAAAGCACAAAGGAGGAGAACCAGCCATCTAGCTACTACATGGATCCGTAGTTCAAGGATGAACTACTCACGCATCACACCGGAGGCTTGCATGGTGATGAAGAAGGCCTCCAGGGTGAATTCCCCTCTCCGGCAGGGTGCCGAGAGGAGCTTCAGATCCCTCCCGATCTAGGGATGGAGATGACGGCGGCTACAGACTCTTTCATGGATTTTTGATCAGGCACTTAGGGTTTTCGTCCCGAGGGCATCTTATAGGCTGAAGGAGAGGCCGAGGGGGTGCTGGGGTCGGCAACACGACCCCCTAGTGTGGGCCAGGCCTGGCCGCACGGCCAGGTGGTTTGGCCGCCCCGCCAGCCCTTCTCTGTCTCGTATTCTGGCATCTGATGACTTCCGAATAATAGGCACTTTGGATTTTGTCCCATGCATTTTCTGACTTTCCTGGAACCAAAAACAGCAGAAAACAGGCAGCTGGCACTGTGGCTCTTGTTAATAGGTTAGTCCAAGAAATCATATGAAAAGTACTCCAAAGTGTGGACAAAACACAAGAAAGTGGATAAAACCAAGCATGGAACATCAAAAATTATAGATACATTTGTAATGTATCAACATCCCCAAGCTTAACTCCTGCTCGTCCTCGAGTAGGTAAGTGATAAAAAGAAAGAATAATTTTTGAGGTGACATGCACCATCAAAGACTTGATCAAAGTATTTGTAAAACATTCAAAGCTGGGATCATAGTACTTCAATCATAACATGAAAGACAAAGTTCTAGCAATAAGACAAAGAAACTATGATGCAACATGAAAAGGCACAAACAAAAGATTCATGAATAACAATGCTTTGCAAGATGTTTTTTTGTTTCACATAAAGAAAACATAGCATACTAGTATTCAGCTTGTCCCTCATAGAGTAGCAAATATAAATGCATAGGACACCTTCAAAGTTCATAAGGGTGACTAGATACAAATAGTTTAAAACAAGCAATATCAAGTTATGCATCAATCAACTAGTCTTGGGACAATGCACATAGAACTAAGAATGGCCACTATGCTCTCAAAGTAAGTGCATAAATATAGAAGGTGGAGACTCAGTATAATGGTGGAAGAAAGGCCTTCATAAAAGGAAGCAGGGATTCAAGTCTCATAAAGAGCTTCCAAAAATTATGGTACTTATAGCTTTCAGCTCTCATTGCCCCTATCATAAGCATCTTGAAGTGATTAAGGTTAAAGTGAACAAACTATGGTGTACATGCTTGACGAAGTATAAGTCAGAAATATCATGTCCCTTGTATACGAGGACCGCTCCTCATGCTACTCAAGTTTAGTCACCGGTAAGTTCTTGTCATCGTAAGTACATGTGTATCATAGAGAACTGCCAACGGGGTACCCCTTGCCCGATGATATGGAAGAATCCCCATATCAAAAGGACAAGGCAAGCAGACAACGAGCATCTCAGCAATCTTCTTATTTACCATGGGAATATGGTGCTTTTTTTCTCTCTTTCCTCTTTTCATAATCTTTTTTTTCCTCTTTTTCTCAATATAGGACTCTTTTTTATAAGAAGAATGCTTCATAGACAGCTCATTATGGTTACGCTATAGGTTTCCACCATGTCACATGGATTAGACCAGCTGCCCAGTGCTTTCTCTAACACATACACATAACTCCATGGACTTACAAGCTCCCCTTTCATTTCACACCGACGACATCCATATACAAAAGAGCATGATATCGACTAGGTACAAATACCAAGTGCAATGTTGAAAGCATTCCCCATGAAAGCATGGTTCTGCTAATTCCCAACAAATAAGTGCAAGCATATACAACATATACGACACAATGGTGCAAGTTTATTAAGGGCAAGAAAAGTAAAGTGTGCCATCAAGTTTGTGAGAGCTTTAATCACTAGTTTTCTCATAACAAGTTTAATTCGGAAGGTAAACAAAAGCATGAATATACATGGAATAGCACAAGCTAGTAGGTAGGTATGGTGGACTCTTTGGAATGACTTGGTTTAGGGAGTTGGATGCATGAGTGGAACTCATACTTGGTTGTGGAGGCTAGCAAAAGATTGGGAGCGACAAACTAAGAGAGCAATAATGGCCATAATCATGAAGAGCGACAAAACATCATTGATCAAAGCATAAAGTGATACTACAAGTTGAAAACTAAAGGATCATAAAGGCTATGGTGACTTGATATAGTCATAACATGGTGTGAGCATGCGCCAAGTCAACCCAAATAAAGCATCAAAGGAGAATACCACTATACTATGCTTTAATATGCTAAAACAACGCATGATTCATCCAAGGCACATTAAGCAATCTCAATTGTTTATAACAAGTCATGCTAAAACAAAGAATACTAAGCATAAAGCCAAAACAATGTCAGGCATGGCATGACAAAGCATAGGCCACAGTCAAAAACGAGCTCTTTTTACCACATAAGCATGAACTTTCCTACTCTTTTCCAAACCAAACCAAACTATTTGAAAACTAATGTATGAAAGAGGGGGTCCAACCAATTTATTAAAAAAACTAAGCAAACAAAAGAAAACGAAAGACCAAAACGAAAACGAAAAAGAAGACGCTCCAAGAACAACACAACTGTGCATGAAACAATAAAAATGAAGCGTTTGGAAGAAACCTGGGATTTTTATTGATGAAGAAGGGGATGCCTTGGGCATCCCCATGCTTTGATGCTTGTACTTCTTGGATATTTCTTGGGGTGACACGCGTGGCATCCCCAATCTTGAGCTTTAGTCCATCCTTCATCTCATTACTCATTCCTTCCATACACCTAAAATTTTTCCTTCATACAAAGCTTCACACAATCTTTATTAGCAACATTAGTGCACTCAAGATAATAAGTCTTTAGGTTCAGTTTTAACACCAAATAAACTTCCATTAGAACACTAGATACTGTAGCACTTCCCTCAAAAAGCTCAATTCCTCAAAAAGAACTGAAAAAGGAACCAACAAGAAGCAAATGTAGAAAATGGCAGAAATCTGTCAAAACAGACAAGCAGGTAAAGAAGAAATTTTTCGAAGACCTTCTGTTGCTCAAATCAAAAAGTATTGCACTAACTAAAGTTAGATAACAACCTGGGGCAGAAGCACAAAAATTCACGCCTTAAAAAGACGTTCAGAGATTTTACACGAATTTTTTACGGTGAAGCACAAAAATCTGTTTCGGGACAGCAACTTTCCCAATCATTACTTCTCTCTCATTAGAGGTTACTCTTGCCACAAAAAGCAAATAAAAAGGATAAGGAGCGGTTATTACTGAAGTAATAACTTCCAAGACTCATCTAAAACTTTTGGGTTATCTCCCAATAAGTACTTTTCTTTAACGCCTTTAAGTTAGGCATAAGAAGCAAGAGGAAGAATCAAGTGTTCTCAAATGAAGAAGCAGTAAGACCAATACCAGAAATTTCTTCAACAAGACAAGGTATATCATCCAAATAAGTTCTAGAGGATCCTCTCTCAGTGCTCTTAGGTTCACTACTTTCATCAAACGGGTTTTCAGGAACGATCCAATCAAGATTCTTTTCTATGGCTTCATGCATTGCTACTAGTTTGAAGGGTGTTGGTATCTTGATTTCCTCCCCATTAGGTTCAGTTTTATTCATCTTTTATCGTGTACCAACAACATCTACACATGAGCCTAGCATATTGAAACGTTCAAAGACTTTCCTAGCTTCCTTGGCAACATCATAGAATTCCTTAAACAAAGTTTCCAGAATAAAATCCCTCTTTTCTGGGTCCTCAATTTCTTTAAGGTTAAGAAACATTACTTGCATTAAGGGGTTGAGGTTAACAAACCTAGCTTCTAACATATGCATTAAAGAAGCTACAACAATCTCATAGTTTGGAGCAAGTTCTGCAAGGGATCTATAGTCAATATCGTCATGTTACTAACATGATTAAAGAATTCTTCAATATTATCTTTCCCAATTATAGAACCACTACCAATTGAAAGGTCTTTCAGGGTGAATTTAGGGATCAACATGGTGAGCTAAGGAAGAGGTGACAACTAAAGGAGACTTAATTTTTTTGTGTTTTCAAATAAGAAAACAAACTGGTAAAACTATTTTTTGTGTGTTTTTGATAAAGAAACAAGCAAACAAAACAAAAGTAAACTAAGCAAAAAAACAAAGTAAATAGATTGGTTATGAGGGACTCCCCTTGTGAAGATGTCCTTGACTCCCTGGCAACAGCGCCAGAAAAATGCTTGATGGCTCAGTGTTGATGTAGAGCTCGTTGGGAACCCCAAGAGGAAGGTATGATGAGCATAACAGCAAGTTTCCTTCAGTTATGAAACCAAGGTTTAATCGAACCAGTAGGAGCAAGGAAACGCCCGAAAGGTGTTGCTAGCCGAGCCTTGGCAGGGCGCACTACCGGTGCTAGTAGCAACGTGGCGACCTGCACAACACAACCACATAACTCTGTCCCTTACTTGTGATGAGGTTGTCAATCTCACCGTGTTTTGCTGAAAACAAAGGATTAAACGTATCAAATGGGAGAAAGTAATAGTTTGCAGAAAGTAAACACAAAGCAGTAAACAGTTTATAGATTGTATGTAAAAGAAAAGGACCGGGATCCATAGTTCACTAAAGGTGGCTCTCCTTAAGATAGATAACATGCTGGGTGAACAAATTATAGCAGGGCAATTGACAAACATCGAGAAACCAATACATGCATATACTAATCATCTTGACTCCTTTGGAACTTGATTGGGCATTACAACATTATACATAGACCTCCATCCAACTGCATCTATGACTAATAATCCACCTTTAGGTTATCATCCGAACCCCCTCCAGTATTAAGTTGCAAGCAATAGATTATTGCTTTATGAATTGCGTGTAAAGTAAACAATACGATTGTTCTATGAACAAAGGATTGTTGTTTTCTCCCTAGTAGCAACAACACATCTAGTACCTTAGAGATTTCTGTCACTTCCCCAGATTACCAGAGGCATGAACCCACTATCGAGCATAAATACTAACTCTTGGAGTTGCTAGCATCTACTTGGCCAAGATAGCTACTAACAACGGAAAGCATGCAAGATCACAAAAACAAAGACATGACTGAATCAATAATCAAACTGATATAGCATCTCAATATCCATCGGATCCCCGCAAACACAACATGCAGAATTACAAATAGATGATCTTGATCATGAACGGAGCTCAGAAGATCTAGACATGAAAGCACAAAGGAGGACAAGTAGCCATCTAGCTACTACATGCATCCGTAGTCCAAGGATGAACTACTCACGCATCACACCGGAGTCTTGCATGGTGATGAAGAAGGCCTCCAGGGTGAATTCCCCTCTCCGGCAGGGTGCCAGGAAGAGCTTCAGATCCCTCCCGGTCTAGGGATGGAGATGGCAGCGGCTACAGACTCTTTCGTGGATTTTTGATCGGGCACTTAGGGTTTTCGTCCCGAGGGCATCTTATAGACAGAAGGAGAGGCCGAGGGGGTGCTGGGGTCGGCCAGACCACCCCCTGGCACGGGCCAGGCCTGGCCGTGTAGCCAGGTGGTGTGGCTAGCCCCTAGCACTTCTCCGTCTCGTATTCTGCCATCTGATGACTTCCGGAAAAATAGGCACTTTGACTTTTGTCCCGTCCAATTCTGAGAATATTCATTTTCTGACTTTCCTGGAACCAAAAACAACAGAAAACAGGCAGCTTGCACTGTGGCTCTTGTTAATAGATTAGTCCAAGAAATCATATGAAATGTACTCCAAAGTGTGGACAAAACACAAGAAAGTGGATAAAACCAAGCATGGAACATCAAAAATTATAGATACATTTGCAATATATCAAGACCCCAAACTTTCCTAAGCCCGCCCTCAATCGAGCGACTAGCCCTTGTCTCTTCAAAATTTGTGCCGTTCTTATGGGAGATGCACCGGATTAGAACTAGGCCGCAAACTTCTCCATGACTTAATAAAAACTTCTTGACACCTTTCTATCAATAGTGCCGGCCTACCACCATTGGCAGCGTCGTTCTTCATGAGACGCACCGGCCGGTGGTCAGCTGGGCGATCCCCACGCTTTGCCTACTAGATTTGGGCACTAGACATTCTTCTTGGCTTTGGTTTGTTCTCCACCTCTCCTATAAATAGTTAAAGCTTGTGACCATCTAGATTTACAAGGTGCTTGCAGATTTGGGTAGGTACATTCTTTAGGTAAATCTATAGTAAAGCTCTGGACAGAAGAGTTCGAAAACATCTTAAAAAGAACTTGCAGAGATCCTGTGCAAGCTTTTGACCTGATATACTCCCTGTCCTTCTTTGATACGATGGAGCATTTGGCTGTTGATGTACCTGATGAGGAAGTACTTAGAGGTACAATACAATATAGATGGATGTACCCTATAGAACACCGACTTTGCATTTCCAAGGAGCGGGAAGATATCCGTAGACAGTTTGATAAGTGAGTGTTATGCAAAGATATCTTTACATATAAGACTATAGAAAAGTTAGATATATTCAGATGTCTAACTTGGCTATGTTTTGTAGGTTCTTTGCAGAAATAAAAGTACCAGCAAATTTTGTTCCACCAATAAAAAGACTAGATGGACTAAGATCTAAGGATCATGTAAGACGCTCAAATTGCACTGTGAATTGTCTATGAATTGTCTAGATGGGGTAACCTCTTGTCTATTTGTAACGCTAGATTTTGGAGCTTGAATTTTTGGCCCTTATCTGTGGTCCTGATAGGAGTATAACAACAGCTCTAGCTTGCAATTCTAAAGGTGTCTGCCATAGCACTGATGTACCTTCTGTGGAGACTGATGCAACTGGAGGTTTTCCTGATGAACCCGCACTGGATCACATTTAGATTCGAAATCCCGCACTTGACATTGTCGTCCAAGGAAAAGAAGGTTGTGGATCTAGTAATAATGCCTTCTATAGAACAAGATACTGGAGGTGATGATTTCCTATGGCAATCCCTACCTTTCTATGACTTGTACGAGTAGTTATCGTAATATAACTGAATTACATGTCCCTCTCTATCAATGAAAATGGCATATCTTTTACCTTGTTTAAAAAATTAATAAATATTTGCATGTCTCCTTGTGTTACTCGATGCAAAGAAGATACTATTTCCTGTTCAAGTTATGTAAACAAATATGTTTGTATGTACAGACATAAATGCAAATTCGGTGACAAAATCAACATAAAATTGCTAGATCTATAACACAAGCATAATGTCATTACAAGAAAAGGAACAGAACCATGTTTTCACCGTGCTTGTGAAAAGGAGATGAGCCAGGAACCATGCCTACAAATGGCAGAGGCCAATTCTCGTGTAGCTCAGCTAGCATTGGTTTATCATCGATAATACTTATGCATCCGAATATTATAATTACATACTAGGAGTAGTTCCAGTTCCACACTACAGTTCAACATGCAAAAGTGTAAGAAATGCGTAAGCTAGCTCCATAATACAGTTTCTAGAGAAAAGCACACAAATCATAAGAAAGAAAGCTCCGCATCATAGTTCACCACCTTCAAGTGCAACAGTCTCTATAGATTGTAAACCCAAATCACCACCTCCTTCAGGTGGCACGATAATTTCGGGAGCAGGATCAGCAGCATGAACAGTAGCGCCAACACCGATAGCAAGAGTCTCCATAATAGGTGAACTATCGAGAACCACAATGTCCACTGAAGGCTCTTCATTGCCAGCTCCAGCCACACAAGTCTTCGCGGATGGTAAAACCAATCCACCACCTCCATCATCTGGCACAACGATGGCAGGTGCAGGCTCATCAGTACCAGCTACAACTGCAACTGCATCAGTCTCCACAGAAGGTAAACAAGGTGGCATCTTAGGTGTAGCGATCTGACACCCATTTTGTACTCCGTCATCAGGAAACTGAGAGTCTTCTTCAACTTTGTGCTTTTGCAGTGACAAGATAAACAGAGATTACAGCGAAAGCATCTGCGGGATGACAAGGACATACGTCATTCTATTGATTTACCTTGTCATCTGGGATAGTAGAAGTCACGGGATTGGAACCTATTTCATTGATAATCCTCTTTTTCGCTCCTTCTCCTATCTCCTTCTGCAGCAAATTGTAATATTATTACATGATGTTGATTGACAAATATATGAAAATTCTCAAAAGTTTGCGCTATCGAACTACCAACTTCGAATGGATCCCCACTGTTCTTAGTTATAGGATCTAGCCTAGAAAATAAGCTTCTATGCAATCCTAGTCTACAAAAAAAGATGCATTCCCGAGATAAGAACTACTCTACACATAAAAATGCTACGCAATCGACAATAAAAATTTAACCGCATCATCAACTATATCATCTAAGTTCGGAGTGAATCTAGATACACTCATTTCACATAAGCTAAAACATCTTATATTATGAAGCTGAGGGAATAGGTACGAGTGTTCTAGTATTTCACAAACCGCCATTGCTGCCACGGGACAGAGATGACGGATGCTCCACCGCCCTACAAAAGGTTGTCGCGCCGATCTTGCTGCCACCTGTAGAGGATGGAGCCGAGGCGCTGGTTGGCAACAATATGGATTGAGAGGCCAGGGGTGGTAGTGGATGGGAAGAAGGGACTGACTAAAAGAGGCTGTGTGTGCGTGGGGGAGGCCGGTAAGGGACTTAAATCCATCTTGTCTCGGAAGGAACACACTGCCACGTGCACCGGCGTGTGCAAAACTCCTTCCCTCTCTCTTCCGCGGTAACTACTGATAGTAGTACTCCAGCTAGCTTCATCGAGTTCTCTGGTACTCCTACTAGTAGACCTTTACTACTACTACTAGGTAGACAAGCAGTACTTGTTCAGAAGAAGAAAAATTAGACTAGTACACCATCCTATAGTATTGCCTTCTCAAATCATTGGCGATGCCATGATGAGCGACATGTTTTTACTGGTAAACCTGGAAACATCGTGTTCCTTCCACCACGTGAAGTACTTACCAACACGTCCAACTTAGGCTTACAGGACCCAAACTACAGTGAAAAAGAAACAAAACTTCGGACCTGCAAGGAGTAATACTAACAGTACTACTATTAGACAACATTCTGGAAGAAATTATGTATGGAATAGTAGTAGTAGAGTACAACTGTTCTCCTAATAAGGTTCTTTTACAAGTTTGGTGAAATATACATGCTAGAGAAACTACCAAGTGTACAAAAGGGGTTTTTGGTCACACAGAGTATTTTACAAGCCGGATCGAGTGCGAAACTAAATACTGAGTACTCGTACATCAACTAAAAACTAGCCAAAAGAAGAGTTCAACAGAAGGCCGAGACCAAATGAGCTATCCTTGAATAGGCTCGTTCCACTCTAAGGCGTTTGAGAAGCTTGAGATGAACCAAAATGGAGTCTCCGACCATATCCAGCGAGTGTTGGTGTGGAAACCAACAGTTGTGTCACCATTCTGACTCAGGCGACAAATTTCAGGATGTAGCATGTAATCATAGAAAATTTCTTGGTGTGATGTGTAAACACAGTTCCTTCTCGTCAGATGTCCTGGTGGATCATTTACATCGCCTACTGCAATGATAATTGGATAGTTGACGCCAAGAAAAGAGAATATGATCCAAGGTCAGTAACCCTTTTCTATTGGTTAGCTGTAGTTAACTGGCTTGTGTCCATCGAGAACACCATGCACTCAAACCCAGAAGGATAGGTGCGAACGGTGCGACCATAGTGAACAACACTAGTATCATCAGCAATTGCATTGCCTGAGACACCATATGTATAGTCCAGAAGAAGTCTTGAACCACCAGCAGATCTTGCTAACCACCACCTACCAGGATCATTCTCCTCATCGTCCTCAACAAACCCATGTGTTCGGTACAGCACATCGCGTGGCAATAGGATAATGATATGACCTTCAAAGGGAAAGGAAATGTAACATGGAAATAATACTGATATTGATCTGACATTGTTGAAGTTGATATACAGTACTATTTTCAAAAATCTTGATTATACTTAAGATGTTTGATTGCGTAACAAAATGCCAACCTAGGGAGATGCTCTAGAAATTCTAATTCTCTTCGAAATGGGGATATGCTAATAAATTCTCCTAGAGACATGGTTTGATTCATAGGATCAAATGAAATAAGAAACAGTCCTATAGGATCTTGAATGTAAAGTTCATAGGGAAAAAAGCAAGGTTGGATCCTACACGATTTTAGTGTCTTATATACCAAAGGAAAACCAACAAGGATTATTTCTAAGAGGTTTAATAGCTTATCTTATCTTATCTCATCTTACCACTATATAGTGTATGAATAACTTTGAATATTGACTGTTGGATCAGGACTTGCAAATTCTAACATTGCTAGCCGTTGGATCTTGTTTTCCATTCTAGCATCTACTTGAAGATTCTATTGATAGTCTTTAGCACAATGAATGCTATGCACAATCCTCAAAACACACTTCTCCATCATTCTAGAATCTTCTCCTTCATTGCTCAAGACCATGTTAACAAAATTTACAAGTACATGATAGAAAATACAAGAACTAAATACACATTGACTTCTACATGATAGAAAATACAAGAACTAAATATGCACCCATAGTTTATAGATGTCGATCAAATTTCTATTTTTTTTGAGCTTTACCTAGTATTATAATTCTATATAGTTATGATATGTCGTATGTCTAGTATCTGAGTCTCACATAAATACTACTAGTAGATACCATATTTTCCATGGATGTAATAGTACTAGGAGACAAGGCAATACTATCAGCAGAACTCAATCATGTGAATCAAATTACTTATATGTAAGAAAACTTAGTAAGGATTGCATTCCTCTAAAATTCCTAGGGAATTCGTATGAATCAAAGAGGCTAAAATTCCTATGAAATTCCTACTAACCAACGAAACTTCATAAAAATAGCTTACATTGATTCAGGAATAATATCTGGGTCTCACATAAGTATTTACTACTAGTAGATACCATATTTTCCATGGGATGTACTAGGAGACAAAGCAATACTATCAGCAAAACTCAATCATATGAAACAAACTACTTATATGTAAGAAAACTTCCTAAAGATTACATTCCTCTGAAATTCCTAGGGAATTCCTTCGAATCAAAGAAACTAAATTTTTTATGGAATTCCTACTAACCAATGAAAGTTCAGAAAAATTAGCTCGCATCGATTCTGGAATAAAGCTAATAAAATATGTATGGAGGAGAATTTACCAAGTTCTAGAGACTTCCATGCATAAACACAACCGTTCTCGGTCACAACGAACACATGATCATGTTGGATAATAGCATCGCAGTATCTGATGTAGCCCTGGAACTCGTTCACACAAACTGGCCATCCATGACTATCATTCCTGTTAATGACAACAATCTTGAATTTGAAAATGGCGACTAGAGAGAAATCTTTGTATCCCCCAGCAGCTGTCGGAACTTGGCAAATGACTACCTTCTGCAGTTTAGTATGTCGACCTTAATCAGCATCATCCTGAAATGTAAGTGCAGAACCTTCAGTCGGTTCAAACCCCGACACTTGCGGAATAAAAATCTTGCGACGAGTGTACATGTTGACAAGGTTCCACGTGAAATTGGGCCCAATTATGATGATCCAATCTCGATTAACACCTGCTCGCTGCTCATCAAAACCATTTGGCATCACAACATCAGAGGAGAACCTGTCCAACAACGTCATCTTGCACGGGTTGCCTGCCACTTCTAAGTAGTCTTTGGATTCCCACGGTCTCATCGTCAGGTGAGAATGAAGAACACATGGGAGGCCAAACGGATGAGAAGAAGGCGTAGTTCCGCTCTCTTTTTCTAGTTGAAGAATATGTTTGGACGAACCAACGAGGCTCGCGGTGGTGGTGGCGTCACAATGGTTGATGAGTACTTGAAGAGGGCCTTCGGTGAACACCTTCTGAAACTACTCAGGATCTTTAGAGACATTGCTCGATCTCACCATGGAAGGAGGCTGCGGATGGTGTTTTGGGGGCTTTCTTTGGGGTGGGGTGGGGCAGGGGGGGAGGGAGGGAAGATCGTTGGCGTGAGCTAATGGCCGGGGTGAGATGGAGAAGACAAAGGCTGATGGTGCATAGTAGTACTACTAGTAGTACTGTAGAAGGTGGGTGAGTGGGGGGTGGGGCTCCAATTGAGGCTAATTGCACAAACCTCCAACAACTAGAGACGTAGTTGCAAAGAGCTCCAACTGTTGTGCCCTGAGTATGTAAGAAATAATGTTAAGAGGGCTAATCGAAAATTTTGTGCTACGTGCAGCATTTGTACCAAAAGTAATTATAGTAGTTTCTTGCAACTATACTATCCTGATTATCTGGAGTTCCCTGCAATTTCGAATCCAATTGTTGGAGATTTGTGCAATTTCCACCCTCCTCATTTTGAGGAAGCTCTATGACCCTATGTTCAAACAAAAAAAGATCAAAGACAAAAAAATACCATCTCTTAGGGCTCGTTTGATTTGCAGCATTCTCTAAACATAGAAAGAGGAAACTACAGGAATTTGGATCAAGTATGTGTTTGAATCACAGGGAAAGCAAAGCAATTATACCATGAGGTTGGAGTGGATTGAAATTTTCCTAAAAATAGAGGGCAAAGGAATACTTTGAAGGAATATCAATTCCCGTGTTTTTCCTATTACTATATTTTTCCTATCCTGTGTTCCAAATAGGACATAATTCCTATATATTGGAATCCTATGAATAAACAAAAAATAGCGTACAATTATTTCCTAAGGGACAAAATCCTTGACAAAACCTTTGAATTTTCTTTAAATCAAAGAAGGATTAAAAAAAGGTTTCCTCTCTCTTAGGAAAAAAGAAACTCCACTTCTTGGAGAAAAAAAGGAAATCCACCTCTTGGAGAAAAAAGGAACTCCACCTCTTGGACAATTCAGTGGCTACTAGAGTCTATGTCTAGTACTAGCTGTAGGGCCCAATCCTAGCACGTTATTACTAGGATACTAGTACGTATCAGTCTTTGTAGGTGCCTCGAAGGAAACAAAAGAAAGCTCTGCAGGTAATAAATGGCCATGTCAATTTCCAAGATACACAATCTTTTGCTTGTTCATTTTGATCTGGGCGATAGCCGTAGGATAGAGGAGTACTAGCTACTTCGTGTCATGAGCCATCGAGCTGGAGTAGAAATTTGGATATCTTAAAAACCTGAATTGTCCTGTCAAACCAATTCTCGTTGCATGCAGCTTGACCAAACAGACTTACTGCACTACTTTACTACGTGTCCGAAAAACCATGGAGTATAAAAAGTACTAGTACAGTAATGTTACACAGAGAGTTCCACATTCATCTTGTAGCACCAAAAGCAGAAGTTGTGCCAATATAGTACTGTAGTAGTCACGTCTAGGTTGCCTTATAAAGAAAAAATAGTACGATGAGCAACAAGATCTATCTATTTTTGTACTCCTATTTACGTATACTACTAGTACTACATACTCAGGAACGGCACGAGCGTGTGCTCCACTAGTGCGCCTCCGCACGTAGGGTAATCCAGTATGGAGTAGATCGCCACCATATGATCGCGTGATTATTATGCATTGGTCCATGCTCTAGTCGTGGGTACGTGCTATAGCAGTAATTTTTTTATGAAAAATAGATTACTCATAAATAATTACTCCCTCCATCCTAAAATAGTAGTTACTGACTTGGCTTTGTCTAGATACACATGTATTTCGACGCATTTTAGTACTTAGATGCTTCCTCATTTCCAAATTAGAAAGCATGCTAGGTTTTATCAAAGTCAATATTTATAAAGTTTGACCAACTATATGTATAAACATACTAACTTACATAATGTCAAATGCATATAATATGAAAGCATGGTTCATGATGATTCTGATAACATTGAGTTGATGTCGTAGATGTCCATATTATTTTCTAAATATTTAGGAAAAATTCCAGGGCAGCCTATCCTGCACACAGGACCCGATGTGTCGTCCACACCAGCGCAATTTCGACGACAATCCTGGTTTAAGACTTAAATCAAGTCAAATTGACAAGTTTGGGCATAAAATTGTCAAGCAATTTGGTATACTCACAACTCTTCTTTATCAGCTGGTCATCTATCCTCAAGTGACTTGAGAATAATGACCACCATCCTTTGATCATGCAAAGCTTAGGCTTCTAATTGTCTGATCAACATCTATCATCAACTAGGTTGTAGACTTGTACAAGTCTCTTTATAGGCTTATCTTGTTAAGGAACTTGCTTGAAGTTTATACCCACTTGGCTTAACAAGACTATTACTTGATACACTAATACTACTAGCTTTCTCATGACTCCTCAAGCACTAGTTTAACCCTTAGGCTTAGATACCTCTTCTAGTTAACTCATGAGTGAGTTAACCCCTCCAACATCAAATGATTTGATCTCCACTAAGGATCACATTCCATTGATGATAGCACACTCTACCATATCTAATTCCTTCTTCTTGTTAACTTACTTAAGGTCTTTAGAAGGTAAACATAATAGGTCAAAGGTAAAGGCTAATAAGTTCTAGGTCAGGAATTGATCACTCAATGATCACTTGACACTAGGACTTGGTTAAATAGGACTGTCACCTCTTAATATCATATTAGGAGTATATGTTGGATGGTATTAGCTTGACTTCTTATTCTACTCTATTTATAATAAGAGTTATTGTTTAGAAACTACCATGATTCTCATGGTAGGAATAACTATAGCAAGCAAGTGTTTCAAGATTTAGTTATAGAGTTTCTCTACTTAAGTTATATACTTAACTTGGTATTCAGGGTTTGAGGTAGATAATACCCTGATATCACCTTTAGAATATTAAGTATTCATCCTTGAGTTGTTGTATAGAATACCATGTCATGATCTCTAGAAGATCTAGTACTCCTTATTAAATAGTGTGTTGTGACTTAGTTTTATTACATTTGATCTACCCTTAGATCAAATTATATTACCAAAAGATAAGGTTTTAGCAAAGGTCATATTGAAAATTATAGCAGTCAACTTGATGATTTACTTTAGTTCCACCAAGTTAAGAGAAGCTTCAATCACTTTGACAAGTTTTATTTAAAAGCGCGAAAATTATCCGGATTTTCTATGCATGAATGCAATGCACACACCTTATCTCAGCTTATTTCTAAGCTCTATTGCTAGGGTGTTACATTGAAATATGTCAATAATATATATTAGTATTTGTATTTAGGGCATACTACCAACAGTCTCCCACTTGCACTAGAGTACAAATAAACTTGCTGCATTTGATATGAATCATTACACCATAACACTTTTGGTGTTTTGATCATGCTTGCTCATGGAAGAGGTTTTGTATATGGACTATACTATACATATCCTTATGTCTTTGTGAATTGTTAATGTCACCTAATTTGACATTTCCCTTTATCATCACATGATAACCTTGCGCTATAAATATTTATGCTTTGGTGATAGAGTGTTTTTTTGTTCCTTCTATCATGACATCCGATTAATCAATCAAAATATGACATTTTCATTGTCATGAGCATTAGGAACACACTCCGTGGGAAGATGGACTTCCCCAGCCATAACATTACATATTTTACCTTTGAAGTAATCATATACTTCTTATGTCAATCTAAATCTTATAGACATTGCAATAAATGCCACTTCGATGTCTAATCATGCTTCTCTTATTCTAAGGCACTCAATGTTGTGAGAATTCCAATCATCTAGGTTGGGTGGAACTTCCTAGCGTAACCCTTTTACGATCAAGTTCACCATCCTTTATAGATCAGATGTATACCTTTAGTTTTCTCTAGATATTCAAGACTATACATAACTTCTTGTTCAGTGATTTACTCGAACATCACTTCAGAACCTGTTCTTTTGATTAAGAACTTGGGTCATATTATGTCAAGTATACAACCTGGTTTTACAAGATGGAACCTATGACTTAGGCATAGTAGATGTTATACATATTTTCCTTCTTTTAACCATCATTGTATCGAGACTATCTCAATGCTTCACCTAGTTAGACAAATAAGAACTTCCTTCTTAACTTGTTCCATTGTGAACTTCTTCAAAATCCAATCCAGGAAAACATTCCAACTTAATGCTATTAAACATATAAATCTATCTTGATAGATTTCAATGTTCAATATTCGTTTAACTTCATCTACTTAATATTCTCTAAAAATTACTAATACCAACAATACCATTCACAACATGTCAATCACATATGATAATGTTTCATTAAGATCCCACTTAAAAATGTCAGTTACATAAAAGAGTATGGAACTTTCTGAGCTCCCACTTAGTATATTGTAAATGCAGGTCTTCTCAATATTCTGGGCACAATCCCAAAATCCTTTGATCATTCATCAAATTGAGAATTCCAACTACGAGATTCCATTTGTCTAACTTAAGAATTGTTACACATTGTAGTCAACCATTTAAATTTGTTCAAGACATTTCTTGACACAAATCAAGCTTTATGTCTTACTTTAAGTTTCATTTCTTCCTTGAGACTCATACATAGAGACTATGAACTTGGGCACAGAGGCACGAATACTTTCGACCTTGTCCCATGATCATTTACTCTAGTAGTCCCTTTGGGAAGATCAAGTAACATCTTTACTTTGATAAGATCAAATACAATTTACTTTACCATTTTAAATGTAACTTAATGTATAGGATTTCATGACTCCAAGTCATTTATCATACTTAGGTTCACCATCACTTCTTTGTAGTTCATAGGTATGGCATTGTTCCATTAACATGACAAGTGAATCATGAATTTAATTCTGCAATGAGGCAGAACTAATTCATGAATCCTACTTTCTTTTGGTAAAAGCTCCCTGACGAGGGGTAACCTCGGCAATGCCCATGATGATGGACTTAGGGTTTTGTGGAAAAGAGAATGCTGGGGATTTCGTCGGATATCAGGCAAACAAGGGAGTTGAAGTCGCCTGAATACTTGATGAATATCACTATTACAGATCACTTGGGGTTTTTTAGGTGGTCCCCTCGCCGGCTTATCCCGTCCTATATATAATAGGCCGGGTCTCAAAGCTTTACATGGATAGGTTACATATGTATGATTATATCTCTAATACAATGTCAGTTCATAGTTTATTTCCAAATACAACTAAATCTTTCATCGGATGCTTTCTTGGGTCATCATATTGAATCTTCATGGGCCGTGAGCATTTATGCAGCCATGGTAACAAATTATAAGCACCCGAGTAATCATACCCATGTCAGTAGCCCCCGAGACTCTACCTGAACCATAGATTCTGGTTGAGTCTCAAAGATATGTTCAGTTTTTCATGTTATGAATTGTTTATATTTTTTATTATTTTATAGGGATCTGGTACAACAGGCCTGATGCATCCGAAGGATCGGGAATCGGTTAATTGCTCCTAGGAAAAACATTGTAGACCTACATCAAACTCAAGTTCCCAGGCTTGAATAAGGAATTATTACCGACGTAATTCAGTTTGAGTCGTTGAGGTCTTATCGAATACTGAATCTAGTCTTATTTTATCAGGTACCCAACGCGCCCGTCAGGATTTTTCATCGTATCGTTGACACGGGTATTTTACTGGCAGAGCGCATTCTTGTGCGATTACCAGGCCACACAGGACGAATCCAGGGTCTTTACCTTCGTGTCTTGTACACGACATTCGGAGTTTTATCGCGTCGGGTGCGATCTGAGATTTTTGTATTTGTTTTTGTCGGCTGCCTTATATGGCTGTTGGAATTTTTGAAATCTATCAGATTCTTGTTTTAATGGTTTTATAGAATCTCCCGATGGGAGTAACCTGTTTGAGAATACACCAAAGTAAAACTCATAGGTCTGGGTGAAAACTGTTTTAACTCGATATGCATAATTTGATTTCCATCGGGTGCGCGCCAGCGCTCCCGATGGGAGTAGCCCCCGAGGCTATGTTCGGATGCCTGTATCTGGACATAGGCTCATAATTATTGTTAGTTTTATCAGAATAATGCTTATAGATAAAATAGATATCTCCTTCTTTACTGGTAATAAATATAAGTAAATACTCGGAGTATGAAGAACTTATCTTTTATTTATTATTTCGAAGCCGAAGATACATTGTTTAGCGGATTTCCACCTGGACGTTGGCCAAAATATTCTGGCTAAGAAGCCAGGCCATAGGCCTTATTGTAATTACTATTTTGCGAGAAAAAATATAATTTTTTAAGGGTAAAAGTGCCATAGTTGTGCGACATTCCATCGATTGGATTATTTGACTCCTGTATTCTTGTCTTGTAGACGATATGCTCCTCTAGGAATAACTTCTGTAACGATGTAAGGCCCTTCCCAGGGTGACTCTAGTTTTCGGTGACCATCTTTCTTAAGGCGAAGCACTAGGTCCCCTACAACAAAGGACCTAGGATGCAAACATTGACTGTGATAGTTGCGCAAGTTTTGCTGATATATAGTCGCTCTTTGTAGGGCAGTGTCACGGGCTTCATCGAGTGCATCAACATCATCTTCAAGTGCTTCTCTTGATGTTTCTTCATCATATGTAGATACTCGTGGGGAGTCGTGTGATACTTCGACTAGAAGGAAGGCTTCAGCGCCATGGACCAGAACGAAGGGTGTTTCTTGTGTGGAATTAGTTGGAGTAGTACATAAACTCCACAGAACAGATGGTAACTCATCAACCCATGCTCCTTTTGCCCTGTCGAGTGGTGCTAGTAATCTTTTCTTGAGACCAGTAGTTATTGAACTCATTGGAGGTAAGGTTCCTTCCATTATCTATGATGATGCTATTTGGCACGCCAAACCAGAACACTATGGATTTGATAAAATTCACAGCCGAAGTTCCATCCTGACTAGTAACAGGCATTGCTTCAATCCATTTAGTAAATTTGTCGACTGGTACTAGTAGAAAGACATGTCCTCCTGGAGATGATTTGTGAAGTTTACCCACCATATCGAGTCCCCACTGAGCGAAAGGCCAAGCGAGAGGTATGGGGTTTAACTCAGTGGCGGGTGTACCAGGCTTTGTGGCGAATCTCTAACAATCTTCACATGTTCTAACTATATCTTTTGCATCTTGTACTGTTGTAAACAAATAGAATCCTGCCCTGAATGCTTTGGTGGCAATTGCTCGGCTGCTAGCATGATGGCCACATACTCCTTCATGTATATATTTGAGTATAATTTTTCCTTCGTTAGGTGTGACACATCGCTATAGCACACCCGAAATACTTCTTTTGTGACCTCTCCTTTGATGATTCTGAAGGCTTTTGATCTTCGAGTGATTCGCTGGGATTCTGTCACATCTTCGGGTAGCTCTCCCTGAGTTATATATGCTATATATGGCTGCATCCATGTAGGTTCTATTATCATAACTTCATCAACTTCTGGTTCGTCTTCCGGGATTTCTGATGTACTTGTGCTAGCTGGTGAAGCCCCCGAGTCCTTTCATTGTTTAATATTTTTCCTTGTCTTGGGTGCTACGACCTTAGAAACTCTCTTGGCCTTGATAAACCGCTCAGTTATTTCCTCCCAAAAATCTCGGGTGGCATTGGTAGGCATAGGGACCCGATGTTTGCTAGATTTTCGGCTTCCTCATTACTTGATCTTCCTATGTGTGACACTTCACATCCATCAAACTGAGCCTCCATAATGCTATACAAATCACGGTAGGCAATCATGTTATCGCTGACAATGTCACATTTGTTCATTTCTTGATGTGCTACAATATTGGAGTCACCAAATATCTTAAGGCGAGTTGCACCGCAAGCTTTAGCCATACGCATACCGTGCAATAAGGCCTCATACTCGGCTTCATTATTGGACGCGTTTGTGAAGCTCATCCAAAGTATATATCACATTTTGTCGCCTTTTGGTGATATTAGTATGCATCCTTCCCTTGCTCCTTCCATTCTTTTCGATCCATCAAAGTACATTATCCATGCGCTAGAGAGGTCAGGTGGTCCTGTGCATTGTAGTATAGTCCATTCAGTTATAAAATCAGGTAGAACTTGTGATTTAACTGCTTTACGCTTCTCGTATGTGATATCTCGAGGGGAAAAATTAGTGCCCCATTGACGAGGGGTAACCTCGGCAATGTCCATGATGATAGACTTAGGGTTTTGCGGAAAAGAGAACACTGGGGATTCCGTCGGATATCAGGCAAACAAGGGAGTCAAAGTCACCTGAGTACTTGGTGAATAGCACTATTACAGATCGCTTAGGTTTTTTTGGTACCTCTTCGTAAGCTTCTCCTATCCTATATATAATAGGCCGGGTCTCAAAGCCGTATATGGATAGGTTACATATGTTTGATTACACTACCAACACATTGGTTCATCTTTCCTTTCCTAATATGACTAAGGCTCTTATCAGATGCTTCCTGGACCATCATCTTGAATCTTCATGGGTCGTGAGCCTTTATACAACCAGGGTAGTAGGTCATAAGTACCTGAATAATCATACCCATGTCACCCAAAGAGAGACATACCCAGTTGCTTCGGGATTATTGAGGATATTGGATAGAGGTGCTTCATTGACCACTATGATCGGATGTTCCAAAAAATAATGGCGTAACTTTCATGCTGTCATAAATACTCCATATGCTAATTTTTGATAGTATGGGTACCTTTATTTGGATGGCGAGAGAACTTCGCTTAGGAAATAAACTGGCCTCTGAACCCCGTGGGTTTTCCCTTCTTCGGGTCGTTCTACAACCATGACTGTGCTGACCACTTGATTTTGGCGGCAATGTAAAGAAGTAGTGGCTCCTTCTCGCGTGGAGACATGATGACAGGAGATGTCGAAAGTGTCCTTTTGAGATCCTCAAAGGCACACTGAGCTTCTTCCGTCCATTTGAATTTGTCAGATTTTCTCATAAGGGCGTAGAATGGTAGTGTTTTTCTCCTAAACGAGCAATGGAACGGCTGAGTGATGCGACCTGCCTAGCTAGCTGCTGAACACCCCGAAGATTTATCAGTTTTTTCATTGTTAGAATCGCATGTATTTTTTCGGGATTGGCTTCAATTCCTCTTGCTGATACGAGGTATGCGAGGAGTTGCCCTGCTGGGACTCCAAAGGAGCACTTCGCCGGGTTCAGTATTTGATGAAGAATTTGTGGAGGTTTTTGAATGTTTACTGGAGATCTTTGATAAGTGAATACCTTGCGTTGTTGTAACTATGACATCGTCAATATATACTTGTACATTTGTGCTGATTTGGTTTCCTAGGCAATTCTGCATCATTCGCTGATATGTTGCCCCGGTGTTTTTGAGGCCAAAGGGCATTGTTGTATAGCAGAATACACCATACGACATGATAAATGTTGTTCTATCTTGATCTTCCTCTTTCATCCAAATTTGATGGTATCCTGAATACGCTTCCAGGAAGGAAAGACGTTCGCATCCCGCGGTTGCATCGATTATCTGATTGACTCGTGGTAATGGGAAGTGATCCTTTGGACAATGCTTGTTCAATGTAGTGAAGTCTATGCACATCCGTAATTATTTTGTATTTTTCTTTAGGACACATACTGGATTGGCAACCCACTCTGCTTTCTTTAATTCTTTGATAAATTTGGCATCATTAAGGCGATGGAGTTCTTTTCCTATGGCCTTACATTTTGGCTCTGTGAAATGACGTAGAAACTATTTTACTGGCTTTGTTTTTGGATCCAAATTTAATGCATGCTCAGCAAGTTCCCTAGGAATCCCCGTCATGGCAGAAGGTAACCATGCGAAGATCTCCCAGTGCTCACGGGGGAACTCGATGAGCATGCTTTCCTATGCGAGACCGAGATTGGAAGCCACAAATGTCGTCTTTTTTGGGTCGGTAGGGTGGATATGTAATTCCTTTGTATTTTTCACAGTGTCAAAGGCCTAATCGGGTTGACACGCGCTATTGCCAGAGGTTCTGTGGTTGCTGATGTTTTTAGCTGCTCAAACTCAGTTGCCACTCCGAAGGATTTAGAAATTTTGTTGAACTCCTGATCGAATCTGTCGGATCACGTGAAGCTTCCCTTTACTGTTATAATTCCTTTTGGCGCTGGCATTTTCATAACGAGGTATGCATAATGTGGGACTGCCATGAATCGTGCAAAAGCTGGTCATCCTAGGATCGCGTGATATTGTGATGGCCAGTCCATGACTTCAAACTCCAAATTTTCTCGCCTGAAATTTTCTTTAGGTCCAAAAACAACGTCAAGAAATATTTTACCTAAGGGAATTTCAGCTTTACCTGGTACTATGCCATGGAAGGATGTTTTTGTTGGCGCTAGATTTACCAAAGAGTAGTTCATTACCCTCAATGTTTTGGCGTAGATGAAGTTTATGCTGCTTCCTACATCCATGAAAACTTTGCTCATGTCGAATCCTCCCACTTGCGCTTCAACTATCAAGGCTGAATGACCCGATCTTGTTACTTGTAGTGGGTGATCAGCTCTGCTGAGTGTGATTTCCTGTTCAGACCAATGAAGATACTCGAGTGTGTCTGATGGGGAAGTCTCAGCCATGTTTACTTCTATTGTAGTTAGCTTCTGCATCCTATTGGATGGACGACCTTTCTGAATCATTAACATTGCTCCCTTTGATCTGGGGTAGTCACTACCTTGATCTGCTGTATTTTGTGGGTGTCCTCCTAGCTGGTGTGCCTGTGGTGGTGGAGGTGCGCTGATGGCTAACATGCCAGGCATGGTGGTGTATACTCGGTTTGCTGCTTCGGTTGCCTTTGTGTTGCATAGCTCTTGCATCTTTAGGAACATTCGGCAGTCTTCCATGAGGTGGTTGGATCGTCTTTTGCCCGCTGAGTCGACATAGAAGTGCATATTACGGGGTCCTTCCAGCATTTGCATTGTGGACATAGGTGGGTCCCGAGCTCTTGGCTGATACTGCTACATTGATTGGCCTCCTCCGACGTCGTCTCTGCTACCGCGGTGCCCGCTGTTGTAATTGTCGTTCATGTGATTGCCCTCTCCTGAGAAGCTAGCTATGACATAGCTTGGTCCCGCGTGTCCATCATTGTTCCTCCGTCTCCTGTCATTGCTGTGTTTATCCCTGTCTTCTTCAGGTGAATGTGTTTGCTTGTTGTGTAGCGCGTCCTCTCCACCAGCCCAACAATTTGCCATGTCCATTAGCTATGAGATTGTTTTGGGTTTGACCCGTCCTAGTTCTTCTATAAACTCTCGGTGTCGGAGGCCGTCATTCAAGGCGTCGATGGCCCTTTTGTCGGATATGGATTCGGCTGAGTTTTTAATAATGTCCCATCGCTGAATGAAGGATCTTATTGATTCTCCATTTTTCTGCTTGCATGCCCATAATTGTTCTAGAGATGTGGGTCGGTTAAATGTGGAGTGAAAGTGTCGGATGAACTTATCCCCCAGATCGTTCCAGCTACTTGATTGAATCTTTGGGTAGTTGTCTGAGCCATGACTATGCAACGCATGTTAAGTGCAGCTGCAAGATTTGCATTGCGGTAGCCGTGGAGCCACCCTATAGCTTGACGGTGGCCAGATAATCTGCTAGCCAACATGCTTCGGGTTCCTGTAGTCCATCATACTTTTGTCGGTCGTGTGGGAGTTTGAAGTCCTTGGGTATAGAAGCTTTGGTAATCCGTTGGGTAAAACAGATGGACCCGCATAACTCATGGTCATCTTCAATGTCATCGTTTTGGTATCTTCGACTGCGGCTCTCATCCCTTGATCTGTCGTTCCTATGTTGCGTGTTATCGTTTCTTGTGTTGTTCCGCGGTTCGGATCCTGAGAAGTGCACCCGATGTGGTGATCACAATCATTGGGTGTGCCCCACCTGCTGAGGGCTACTATGATAGCATGGGGATCTGTCGGGTTGGTGCGTGATTCCTTGTTCTGCTTGTGCAAGAGATTCTCCCACCATGCTGAGGTTCATTAAAGCTAAGCGATGAAGAGCCGCATAGGGATCGTCGGGTGTAGGTTGAGTTGTGATTAGATACGTTTGCGTGGCCACAATTGCTGCCTCGGCTGTTTTTGCTTTGATATTTCCTGCTTGATCTAGTGATAGGAATGATAGATCAAGGTCTCGAATTAGCTCGTTTCTTTCGGCTTCGGGGATGTTATGCAGTCGAGAGGTTCCTCTTATTGGCGGTGCTCCCCCTGTTACGCTTCCTGATGCTCTTGTAGAACTTACTTGTGGCCGTCTTAGGCTGGATTCATCGGCTAGCATTTTTCTTTCGTCGAGTTTTCTTTGCATCCTTAGCAAGTCTCTCTTCTTGTGATGAAGAAGGTATTGATATGCTAGTAAATCGTTGTGTGTCGCATCGACTGTCATTGGAACTGTACCCGGGATTGCTTCCCTTGCTTTTTTCCATGATGCGGCTGGTAATCGAAGAGTTCGCCTCGCCTCGCTGATCCGCCTCCTCCTAGTTATGCGGTTGTTCGTCAGGTATCCATCATTTCCGTGATTCCCTTTGTTGATGTGATTTCCTGCATTGTCATCTGATAGATTATCATCGGGGTTAATAATAGGGTTACCGTTAGAGTCACGCCGTGTCGAAGGTTCTTCGTTGATCACGCACACTTGGTGGTGTGTTCTGTACGACCTAGAGGCGTCGTTGTTAGATCCGAAGGAGACACTGTCTAGGGGACTAGTGAAATCCAGCGGTTCCTGTTCTGGGTAGATTTCAGCCTTCCTAAGTCGGGTAGATTCCACTTCCAAGTCGATACTTTCGCTACTTTCGTCGGGTTCCTTGTTTTCCGAGCTTGGTCCTCATAGTGTAGTTGACTGATGATCTGTCCTAAGGGAGAGGTCATTGTAGGGACCATCAAGGTCCCCTAGATCTTCTGTGCCTTGATTGTTTTTGTTGGCCATCTCCATCTGTGGTGTGGCTTTTGTGGATGATTCGTCGGGTAAAGAAGTTATCGCTGTAGGCGCATATTTCTTGACTGATGGTTCCGATGAGATCGGAGCCGAGAGGTGTAATTCTTTGGGATCATCTACTTAGAAGTGGAAACTTCGATGATGTGGTCGGAGCCGAGAGGTGTAATTCTTCAAGATCCTCTACTTGGAAGTGGAAACTTCCGATGATGATATCGGATCTATCGTTGAAATTGGCGGGTACCGAAACATGGGTGGGTGGGCGTGGTATTCCTTTTGCTAGATTGCTGCTTGGTGAAAAGAGGTCCGCCGAATCCATGACTCCAGCGTTGAGGTTTCCCACAGATGGCGCCAACTGATGAGGTGTAACCTCGGCAATGCCCATGATGCATGACGGACTTAGGATTTTGCGGAAAAGAGAACGCTGTGGATTTCATCATATATCAGGCAAACAAGGGAGTTGAAGTCGCCTGAATACTTGATGAATAACACCATTACAGATCGCTTGGGTTTTTCGGTGGTCCCCTCATAGGCTTCTCTCGTCCTATATATAATAGGCCGGGTCTCAAAGCTGTATACGGATAGGTTACATATGTATGATTACAACTCTAATACAACACCGGTTCATAGTTTCTTTCCAAACATAACTAAAGCTTTCATCGGACGGTTTCTTGGGTCATCATCTTGAATCTTCATGGGCTGTGAGTCTTTATGCAGCTAGGGTAACAAAACATAAGCACCAGAGTAATCATACCCATGTCACTACCACTGAAACTTTTGATCATTATCATTAGTTTCTCCTCTATTTGAAGAGTTTTGTTCCGGAATCAGTTCCGTTGTGCTACCCTAACATTTGTAGGCATGGTTTTCAACCTTATTTGAGCTTTCACTTTTATCTATCAACTCTTTTATTGAGAAACTCATCTCGATAAATCAGCACTTTGAGCAATACTAATTTGTCCATTTGGTTGTAGTTGCGGAATATGTATTCTTAGTTCCCTAGGAACAAACTACAAAGTTTTATTTGTTCAAATTCTTTATTATCACATAACTCTAGAATTTCTGGAAACCACATTGTGCCATACACTTATGGTGTTGTTTCCACGAATCCTTGATGATTCTTTATACAATAAGTAAGTGTTTGCTATTCTAATTTATCTTCTCTAAATACTAAGCTAACACGATAAGATATTATTTTAGAGCATACGATATCTAATATGGTATGATTACAATTCTGTATACATGTCAACATAATGACATATTCTTAGCATTGTAATTTGTGGAACACTTTTCACAAGTCTCATATGCCTGAATCGCAACTCGAATACTTGTCGTTTTGATCAAATAAAAAAGACTTGTATTCTTGTTAATTTAATATTCTTCTTCACTCTGAAATTCATTATTCATAACAAATAGTTTCGGACTTGTGTCTCATTCAGAGAATACATTTATTTGCTTAGATGCACAATAAAGCTTTACGAAGTAATGATATCTACTATTTGTTGAACAATAGAACATATCATCATGTATGATATCTAATTATTCAACCCACACTTGTGTCATTCAAAATGATGTCATTATTATGTTTGAATATCTTTTGGCAGTTTCACAATCTTATAAACATTTAAATTTCTATCATCAAGATCAAAATATGAATAACCCATTCATAATCGAAACCGTGAACATAAAAGATATTACTCATAGGAATAAAACAACTGGTTTGTCTCAAATTCATATGAATAATTGTCTTACAAATGCAAGACACTCACTAATGTAGTTCACTCTCATCGATTAAAAATTTATTCAAACATTCTAATCCATATGATAACTTTAGAAGGAGAGCATCGTTGGCATCATGTTAGCCATCAACACGCGGTGTTGCACCCACTCCTTCAATCACTTCTCAAGCAGCAGGTCCTTTCCTATTGATAACAGCTCCTGGAGTAGGCACTACATTCTAGGTTCTCATTGAGCCATGAACTCAAGGAAGGTAAACTCTTTCCATTCCATGAGGTAGTTCAAGACGACATCTTTGTAGTTGTGGGGTAGAGAGCACAACACTACATATATCGCAAATTATCGTTCACCCGTGTACTCAAACTCCATGATCTTGGTTGAGAGGAATTCACCCGTGTACTCAAACTCCATGATTCTGACTTGAGATGGAAAGAGCATCTGAAGTCCTTTGGCCAGGCTGAAGGCCTCAATGTCATGGAACGATGCTCCTAGAGCAGGTTGCATCACATGAACCATGGTGTATTTGACTATCATGAAGGCATCACGTCGGGCACGATAATCATGATCATCGAGCAATCCGGTGAAGCCCATGTGAAAATATCCTAGTGGTTCTCGCAGCACATAGAACAAATCATGGAAGATGAGGAGGTTCCTCAGGCGTTGCTACCAGTCTATGAAGTTGGACCCATATACTCTGAATTTCTCACTCTGCATGAATCCCTCAAAACTAAACAGATACTTGGGTTTTGACATGATCGACAAAAGTATTCGCAAATACATTTAGACTAAGTTCATAATATGAGTTCAACTTATAATTGCATTATATTAGGATATGCCACTAAAACAAACATCCCTAAAGAAGTTTTAGTGATTACACGATCCCAATTCACTATGTCAACCTCAATCGTCACGGCCGACAACATAGCTGTAAAGGTAGACATTCTCGAATGTCAATCACATCATTCATGTGACTCATGCTCGATCTTTCGATCATCCGTGTTCCGAGGCCATGTCTGTTTACGTGTTTTTGCTGTGCAACATGTCTTACACCCACCGTATGCGAACGCAGATATGTCTGACACCCGATCATCACAGTGTGACTCATATCGGAGAACTTTCTTGGTGGTGCACACTAAGGGAGAACACAATATTAGTATTATATTAAGGGATCATCCTATTAATGCTACTGTCGAGTATCTAATACTAGCACAAACAAGATACACACAATTAAACATCAAATGTAAATAAGTGTGACATGACATGGTCGTTGATCATTGTGCCATGCTCTCCATCATGCACTCTGGTGTGTGGAGCCAAGCCCTTGATGCCACCATCCTATTACTACAACTTAGCAACAGGAAATTAAACTACTTTACCTTTTACTTTGACCATATTATATCACGAGCCCCTGCAAAATAAAGTTAAACGCCTCTACTTTATCTTTTGCATATTTTATGTGCCTGCTAGGGCGTTCGCATAAGAACCGTTTCTTACCTACGAACATGAACCACAATGTTGATTAAATAATTATTGCTACTACATCCCTCTCAGGGCCTTATATTGTAAATGGTATACCAAATACTGCAAGAAAAACTGACATCCCAAGCCACTTATACGGTGCGAGCCGTATGTCAAGCATGGGCCAGTCTCACGAATGAACACGTAATGTCGGTTGGGGGCTGCTTCGATCAGGTAGTGTTGTGGTATACCCAAGTACATGTGGGAGGGTAACAATTATATGATCAACTATGGTATTATTACAATTCTGTATACATGTCAACATATTGACATATTCTTAGCATTGTAATTTGTGGAACACTTTTCACAAGTCTCATATGCCTGAATCGCAACTCAAATACTTGTCGTTTTGATCAAATAAAAAAGACTCATATTCTTATTAATTTAATATTCTTCTTCACTATAAAATTCTTTGTTCATAACAAATAGTTTAAGACTTGTGGCTCATTTAGCGAATACATTTATTTGCTTAGATTCACAATGAAGCTTTACAAAATAATGATATCCACCATTTGTAGAACAATACAACATATCATCATGTATTATATCTAATTATTCAACACACACTTGTGTCATTCAAAATGATGTCATTATTAAGTTTGAATATCTTTTGGCATTCTTACAATCTTATAAACATTTAAATTTCTATCATCAAGATCAAAATATAAATAACCCATTTGAAAGGATCGTATGGGAACCTAGAGGGGGGGGGTGTGTGAATAGGTGCTACTTCAATTTTCCTCTTTTTCAATTTAGGGTTTGACACAAAAGGTAAATTCTCTAGATATGCAACTAAGGTGAATTTACCTATATGTCACTAGGACAACTAACTAAGCAAGAGCAAGATATAAGAAGTGTGCGGTAAAGGATAGAAGTAACCAAAATGAAGCACGCGGAGACACAAAGATTATTTCCCATAGTTCCTTCCTTTTGAGGGGAAGTACGTATGTGCTTGGATAGGGGGTGGTATCAAATCACTAACGCCACGAAAGGCCTCCCTTGTTCTCTAGTGAACCTCACCCCAATGGGATCGATTCACACTTCCACTATATCGACAACCTTCAAGGTGGTAGCCGACACCCTTACAAAAAGTTCGAGGCACACATCCACAACTGAATTGGAGGCTCCCAAATCCAAGCAAGCTGTAACAACAATCAAAGACAAGATTATAAGAACAAAAAAAAGGCCTAGGGTTTCCAATGAAACCCTAGAGCAAGGGGCCCTCAAGTGAATGAGGGGGCAATGAAGATCTATCTTGGTGAAGCTGTAGATCAAGGCATCCTCCTTCGATTCCCCAAAGATCAGGGACTTTGGGTGGTTGTAGAGGGAGATCTTGGAGATTTGGTGGCTCTAACTAGGGTGTTCTTCTTTTCCAGAACGAGCAGCTAGATGTAAGGGATGAAGTCCCTTGTTTATAGCCCCATAGATTTCTGACCATTTTCTGCCCGTTGGGGAGTTTCCACACCAGAAACTCTGATCTACACAACAGAGACTCCGGTCTGCACCAGAGATTCCAGACTGTCTTCGGTCCATCTCCGGACCACTAGTCAGAATTCCTGGGCCTGGTCTTGATGCTCCCTCTGGAGATTTGGCAGGAACTCTGGGTGTGAGTCCACCGGAGACTCCGGAATGTTCACACCGGAGATTCCGGTGTGTCAGGATCCCCCGGAGATTCTGGCCAATATTCGGCCTGACTCTGGACCCCTAGTCAGAATGTCCTAGGCTTTCTCTTGGATCCACTCTAGAGGTTTAAGGCGAAACTCCGGGCCACACAGGAGACTTTGGTCTTTGCACACCGGAGACTCCGAGCTGGATTTCCTGGAAACTTTTCTTTCAACTAGGGATTTTTCCATTATGACACGTACTTTTCTCTTTTTAGTAGATTGACCTGGCAATATTATCACACTGTAAAATGATCCTCAAGTTGTTAACAAACATCAAAACTGATTAAGACAATCAATGTCCTTTCAATCTCCCCATTTGGTGTTCGATGATAACAAGAGGTTTTGCATGAAATTCTTAAAGGTAAGAAACATAGCTATGCTCCCCCCGACTGTGCATCAAGATATACATGTAGTGCAATGCATATTAGATAATAGAAGATAAAGGCTCACATCGCCTGAGCATAGCATGTCCATACACATAGTAGATAGTATCACAAGAACCAAATAAAGCAAATGTTCGAATTTAAGATAATGACATAGGCAAATACGAAGCAACCAAATACCCAAGCAGCCAAATACCTAACCCATGCAAATCCCGGATGATACTAATAGACATCTTCTCCCCCTTTGGCATCAAAACACTGAAAAGGAAAAATACCAAGGTATTGCACCAAAGGAATCACTCAGAGTCATCATCGTTGTCGTCATTCTCTTCCTCCTCATAGTCATCATCGACACTTGGAACCTGGGGGCCTTTGCCATGAGGGCGAGAAGAAGAAGTACCCTAAGAAGCAAAGCCAGATGTGACCTCTAAGAAGGTCTTCCAATCAACTAAGTTGTCATTCATTGCATTCCAAGCACCAAAGGAGAGCGTGTGATCTAATTCTACAGACGGTTCAGCCCCATGCTCATTAGTGTATTTTGTCTCTCCTTCCTCTTCTTCCTCTTCACATTGAGCCTTAATCTCCTTAAGGAGCTTCTCAATCATGCGGTTGCTGTTTTAGGAGGCATGTTGTTCCTTGCGAATGTCCAGATTCATGCAACACGACGTCTTCCCCCAAAATGATGCCTTCTTGACCTTCTTGAACATACTCACGGGTGATAAGTGCATTGGATGCATTCTTCCTTCTAGATCCCCTTAGAGGAGTGGGAGCCCGCTCTGCCTCATAAATCTCATCATCCTCACTAGCATACGGCTGCCTAGGAGCTAGTCCCATTCTCCCTTTCTTCTAGAGATCCACATAAACATGTTCTTCAAGGTTGGGTGGGAGAGTGAGAGGTGAACCATGAGCTTGAGTATTGATGAGCCTCATCACAAGAGCTGCATATGGAGGAGATTTTCTGAAGAGAATGGCATGATGAATCTCCTAAAAAATGAAGTCCATGATGTCAATAGTGAATCCATTAGCAGGAGGCCTAGCACAAACCACCTTGTGAGCATGATGGAGTAATTTGACAAGGCCACATTGAATAGCATCATCATTTCTAGCACTGGGGGAAATGGTGTGGCAAAAGATCCTCAACAGCAGATTGTAGAGAGGCTTGAGTCCCTTGGACTCCCCAATAGTGCCATCTTTTCCATAGGGAGGTGCTAGCTTGTTTTTGCTTTCTACAAGAGCATCTTCATGCATCAGGTGGCCAACAGGAACAGACACGCCATTGAAAGTCTGGCAAATGACTCGGGCAAAATCATAGAAGTTTGTAGAGCAGCGGAAGTCACGGGTCATCCAAGTCATGGTCCTAGCCTCATCATGATCAAACATAACTATGGCATAGAATTGTTGAATCAATGCAATGTTGTAGTCCTCATGGATCTCCATAAGATTGTGCAGCCCCAAGCTTCTCAGTGACCCAAAGAGCATCTATGAAGTAGTCATTGGCACACATGTAAGGGAAGTCCATATACTACTGTGGACAAACTGGGGACTTGGCAAGCTTGCTATATATATAAGTCATGAACACCTTTTGCTATTTCCTCCAATAATATGGGTCATCATGAAGGGAATATGACCGAGATGCAATAATAAAGTGGTTATTATCTTATTCCTTGTTTATGATAAATATTTATTTTGCAAGCTATAATTGTATTAATTTGGAAATGTTAATACATGTGTGTTTAATAAACAAAAATAAAGTTCCTAGTTATGCCTCTCTTATAAACTAGCTCGTTGATTAACAAGATGATCAAGGTTTTTTGATCATGGACATTGGATGTTGTTAATAACGAGGTCACAACATTAGTGGAATGATGTGATGAACATTCATCCGAAGTATAGCATTACGATCAAAGTCATTGTGTTTATATTGCTGTAACATCATACGAAGTAATCCTAGTCCGTAGACCATGAGATCATATCAATCACTAACACTGGAAGAGTATCTTGATAACATCAAACGTCACACCGTGAAAGGGTGATTATAAAGGTGGGCTCAGTGCTATGAAAGTGTTATGTAGAGGCTCATGGATCAAGAGTGGGATTTGTCCATCCGGATGCAGATAGATATACTCCGGGCCCTCTCGGTGATATCACATTGGTTAGCTTGCAAGCAAGTGATGAGATCACTAGAATGTTATATCACAGGAATAAGAAAAAAGTGCATGTAAACTAGATCAAACTAGGTATGGAGATAGCGATGATCGAATCTTGGACATGTAATATATCACGAGACAAAGGGATTTAGTTACGATGTTAAAGGTTCACATGATCACAAGAGTCATCTTTGAATGTGTGGGAGTCAGTACGGATCTCTAGGTATCACTGTTGATTATTGATCCGAGAGGGGTCTCGATCATGTCTGCATTATTCACGAACCGTAGAGTGAAACACTTAAGGTATACTGACACCATTTGGATCAAATATGTTTCAAATAAAGATTTAAGAAAGCGCTAGAATTATTTCAATAGACACCGAAACTGTTTCGGGTGAAATTGCTGAAATTGGTTCTGCATGTAATATTGAAATGTTGTAGGGGGTTTTATGTGAATGTTTGTTAAATAAAGTAATTAACAAAATTCTGAATAAAATTAATAAAAAAAGGTTTATTAAATGAGAGAGCATTTAATTTCTCCAAATTTAATGTATTTAAAGTGGAGACTTTAAAAGAGAATGTGAAGGGGCAAATTTATGTGGAGGGAGTTACCACCACATGAATGGGGGAGGTGAAGGGACACCCTCCATGGGCTGCCATGGAGGGTACCTCCTCCTCCTATAAAAGTCCCCTCTCACACCTTCACACTCACACCTCCTCATGAATGATCTTTCTCCCCTAGTATTTTTCCCATGGTCCTAGATTAGCGAGATACATGTTCGGTGGCTTTATCTCGGAAAGGAATTGCTACTTTCGCTGCTTTGCTGGAGCAAGGGACGGAGGTTGTCGGGGTACCGAACGTGTGTGCAATCACGGATGCACCGCTGCTTTGTGGTGCTGGACTTGGTGGTGCTGGACGTGCTGGAGCTGGACCTGCTGGACTTCATCATGATCTTGAGATCGGCAAGTGTACGACTACATCATCCACGAGTTCCATCTTGTTAAAAAAGCATTGTTTTCTTCAAGGGTATGTTCTCTATGGATGTATATCCACCGGTTGCTTGTATCTAATAGATAGATCTTGACGTATAATAGTTCCCATCGTAGGAAATTTTTGTTTTCTATGTTGCGAACCCAACACATCGCTGGTTCTTAGCAAGTCATATAATCTTGTCTTGCGCAGCTCATGGTATTCTTTCTTTGACATATGTGCAAGAGATTGCAAATTGTCATACTTGGCCCTTTTGGCACGGTTTTCTTCCTCAATGCGCTCATGGTTCCTTCTCATATATTCAGCATCTCTAGCCAGCTGCCTCCGGTTAGACGGCGGAATAACATACTGTCCAGCTTCCTCATCAAACTGTGGGTCCTCTCTTTTGGACTTGGCTTTGGTGCGACCACGACGAGAACCAGAGCCACCTATGAATATACACTATAAGAAAAGTTTCCTTCCGCAACGACTTGGCCCGGTCGCCAGAGAAGGTGCGCTTCTACGCGACAAATTTCTCGGCCGGCGATGGAAAACTTTTTTTTCCGGTTTCACGACCCTCTACTATGACGGATCCACTAAATACGTGGAGGAAGCTCGGCTGTTGCGTGGCACAAGCAAGATTTTCGTTTTCTCGAGCGATGTTGACTCGCCGAAGTCTTTTGAGGCGTGTGGGTTTCGGACGTCGGTGTCTCTAGCGAACCATACTTTTCTGCCGCGCCTCCCTGATTTGAACTTGATAATGTTGCTCGAGGCGTCTACCGTTTAGTCAGGCTGCTAGGTCCCACATGTCAGCGTCTCATTAGAAGAATCGTTTGTATGATGGAATTTTTTCCTTCGCTCGCGCTACCTTTTTCTGAAGTTGATAGAGTTATTCGATGCATCTACCATTTAATCAGTCTGCTAGGACCCACATATCATCCTCTCATTAGAAGAAACATGTGTATGTTGAAATTTTTCCCTTCGCTCGTGCTATATACCCTGTTTCGAAGTTGATAGCGTTGCTCTATGAATCTACCGTTTAATCAACCTCCTAGGCCCCACATGTAATCCACTCATTAGAATAAACATGTGTATGATGGATTTTTTGCCCTCAGTCGCTCCTTCGTGTTCCGAACTTGATAGCATTGCTCACTGCTTTGGCCGTTTATACAGGTTATTGGGCCTGACATGTTAGCCTCCTCTGTGTAGGACACGTGTGCATACTAGACTTTTTTATTCTCTCGCGCATCCCCATTTGGAACATGGCAACGTTGCTCGATACAACACTTTTATAATGTCTCCCTGCTAGGTCCACATGTCAGCCGCCTATGTAGAGGAAACATGTGTATGTTAGACATTTTTTTGGTCGCATCTGCCGGTTTGACCTTGGCAACATTGTTCCATGCGGCAGAAGTGTATAGCCTTGCTGCTAGGGCCCACGTGTCAGCCTCTCTCGACAAGAAACGTGTCGATCTTGGTCTTCTTTTTTCCAATCGTGACTGTTGTACAAGTACTTTTTAAACGCTCTTGTTAAACTTGATCCCTTGTATGGTAAGGTTGATGGGCGCTAGCTGCAGGCAGGTGGGTCGGCTATGTCAGCCTCTCAGTACAAAAATATTGCTACAGATAAACTGCATGCCTTGCCACTACACAAGAAAATTGTTATGCTTTTATAAAACGTAAAACATATATACTAACATCGTATATAACTTATTTATTTTTCTTCTTAAAAAATTGCTTGTCCATCTGCTACGCGTGATAGCTAGCAGCTCAACTAAAAAATGTTAAGTATAAATAATGTAGTAGGTAGTACTTAAAAACATGGATATGTGGAGTTTTTTTAGGGGTGGGTGGACGGTGCCAAAAAAAGGCCGAATTGAAGAAAAATGGGCCAAGCAGGGATTGATGGGATATTTTTCATGGGCTCTCGTCTAATCTAACTGGGCTATTTGCACGGCCAAATGACCCAAACCATGGCCGAGTTAGAAGGTCTTGGGCTATAATGAGGCCGGATGGGCTAATTTCTTGGGCTCGATAGTTAAAATCCCAAGAAAATGTTATGCTTTTATAAAACGTAAAACATGTATACTAACATTGTATATAACTTATTTATTTTTCTTCGTAAAAAATTTCTTGTCCATCTGCTACGCGTGATTGCTAGCAGCTCAACTAAAAAAATGTTAAGTATAAATAATGTAGTAGGTAGTACTTAAAAAACATGGATATGTAGAGTTTTTTAGGGGTGGGTGGACGGTGCCCAAAAAGGCCGAATTGAAGAAAAATGGGCCAAGCAGGGATTGATGGGCTCTCTCCCAATCTAACTGGGCTATTTGCGCGGCCGAATGACCCAAAACATGGCCGAGTTAGAAGGTCTTGGGCTATAATGAGGCCGGATGGGCTAATTTCTTGGACTCGATAGTTAAAATCTCAAGGTACATGCTGGGGCTCGGCCGGATTCGAAACAAAGATGTCAACAAGGAAAAAAAGGTATAAAATATGAGCGCCTAGATCCCAGGCACCTGAGATCTTGCTATGTTAAGGCGCTAACATCACCCTACTAATTGTGCTAATACTCAGTTGTAACCTAGTAGTTGCAACTCATAAAATTCCCAGTTACAAGCTAGTTGCAACAAATGTGTAACCCTCACGCTGTACCTAATCGCGAGGTAAATCCAATGGCGAGAGAGATGACTCTTGAGAACTGGCAAATCCGATAAAATATTCATAGATATTTCTGTGAAAATTATGGACAAACACTCCGCGCCCGCCAAAACTTTTCGCCGAGGCCTGATGGCTCAGTGTTGATGTAGAGCTTGTTGGGAACCCCAAGAGGAAGGTATGATGATCACAACAACAAGTTTCCCTCAGTTATGAAACCAAGGTTTAATCGAACCAGTAGGAGCAAGGAAACACCCCAAAGGTGTTGCTAGCTGAGCCTTGACAGGGCGCACTACCGGTGCTAGTAATAACGTGGAGACCTGCACAACACAACCACAGAACTCTGTCCCCAACTTGCGATGAGGTTGTCAATCTCACTGTGTTTTGCTGAAAACAAAGGATTAAACGTATCGAATGGAAGGAAGTAATAGTTTGCAGAAAGTAAAAACAAAGCAGTAAACAGTTTATAGATTGTATGTAAAAGAAAAGGACCGGGATCCATAGTTCACTAGAGGTGGCTCTCCTTAACATAGATAACATGCTGGGTGAACAAATTACAGCGGGGCAATTGACAAACATCGAGAAAATAATACATGCATATACTAATCATCTTGACTCCTTTGGAACTTGATTGGGCATTACAACATTATACATAGACCGCCATCGAACTGCATCTATGACTAATAATCCACCTTCAGGTTATCATCCAAACCCCCTCCAGTATTAAATTGCAAGCAACAGATTATTGCTTTACGAATTGCGTGTAAAGTAAACAATACGATTGTTCTATGAACAAAGGATTGTTATTTTCTCCCTAGTAGCAACAACACATCTAGTACCTTAGAGATTTCTGTCACTTCCCCAGATTACCAGAGGCATGAACCCACTATCGAGCATAAATACTAACTCCTGGAGTTGCTAGCATCTACTTGGCCAAGATAGCTACTAACAACGGAAATCATGCAAGATCACAAATAACAAAGACATGATAGAATCAATAATCAATCTGAAATAGCATCTCAATATCCATCGGATCCCTGTAAACACAACATGCAGAATTACAAATAGATGATCTTGATCATGAACGGAGCTCACAAGATCTAGACATGAAAGCACAAAGGAGGAGAACCAACCATCTAGCTACTACATGGATCCGTAGTCCAAGGATGAACTACTCACGCATCACACTGGAGGCTTGTATGGTGATGAAGAAGGCCTCCAGGGTGAATTCCCCTCTCCGGTAGGGTGCCGAGAAGAGCTTCAGATCCCTCCCGATCTAGGGATGGAGATGACGGCGGCTACAGACTCTTTCGTGGATTTTTGATCGGCACTTACGGTTTTCGGCCCCGAGGGCATCTTATAGGCGAACGAGAGGCCGAGGGTGCTGGGTCGGCCACACCACCCCTAGCGTGGGTCGCCTGGCTGCACGGCCAGGTGGTGTGGCCTCAGCCCTTCTCCGTCCTCAGATTCGGCATGATGACTTCAAAAATAGGCACTTTGGATTTTGTCCCATCCAATTCGAGAATATTCATTTTCGACTTACCTAGAAACAGCAGAAAACAGGCAGCTGGCACTGCGGCTCTTGTTAATAGGTTAGTCCAAGAATTTATATGAAAAGTACTCCAAAGTGTGGACAAAACACAAGAAAGTGGATAAAACCAAGCATGTAACATCAAAAATTATAGATACATTTGCAATGTATCAACATCCCCAAGCTTAACTCCTGCTCGTCCTCGAGTAGGTAAGTGATAAAAGAAAGAATAATTTTGAGGTGACATGCACCATCAAAGACTTTATCAAAGTATTTGTAAAACATTCAAAGCTGGGATCATAGTACTTCAATCATAACTTGAAATACAAAGTTCTAGCAATAAGACAAAGAAACTATGATGCAACATGAAAAGACACAAACAAAAGATTCATGAATAACAATGCTTTGCAAGACGTTTGTTTGTTTCACATAAAGAAAACATAGCATAATAGTATTCAGCTTGTCCCTCATAGAGTAGCAAATATAAATGCATAGGACACCTTCAAAGTTCATAAGGGTGACTAGATACAAATAGTTTAAAACAAGCAATATCAAGTTATGCATCAATCAACTAGTCTTGGGACAATGCACATAGAACTAGAATGGCCACTATGCTCTCAAAGTAAGTGCATAAAGATAGAAGGTGGAGACTCAGTATAATGGTGGAAGAAAGGCCTTCATAAAAGGAAGCAGGGATTCAAGTCTCATAAAGAGCTTCCAAAATTTTTGGTACTTATAGCTTTCAGCTCTCATTGCCCCTATCATAAGCATCTTGAAGTGATTAAGGTTAAAGTGAACAAACTATGGTGTACATGCTTGACGAAGTATAAGTCAGAAATCTCATGTCCCTTGTATACGAGGTAGCTCCTCATGCTACTCAAGTTTAGTCACCGGTAAGTTCTTGTCATCGTAAGTACATGTGTATCATAGAGAACCGCCAACGGGTACCCTTGCTCGATGATACGGAAGAATCCCCATATCAAAATGACAAGGCAAGGCATAACGAGCATCTCAGCAATCTTCTTATTTACCATGGGAATATGGTGCTTTTTTTCTCTCTTTCCTCTTTTCATAATATTTTTTTCTCCTTTTCTCAATATAGGACTCTTTTTTTATAAGAAGCATGCTTCATAGACAGCTCATTATGGTTACACTCCAGGTTTCCACCATGTCAGCATGGATTATACCTGCGGCCCAGGCATTTCTCCAACACATATACATAACTCCATGGACTTACAAGCTCACCTTTCATTTCACACCGACGACATCCATATACAAAAGAGCATGATATCAACTAGGTACAAATACCAAGTGCAATGTTGAAAGCATTCCCCATGAAAGCATGGTTCTGCTAATTCCCAACAAATAAGTGCAAGCATATACAACATATATGACACAATGGTTCAAGTTTATTAAGGGCAAGAAAAGTAAAGTGTGCCATCAAGTTCGTGAGAGCTTTAATCTTTAGTTTTCCCATAACAAGTTTAATTCGGAAGGTAAACAAAAGCATGAATATACATGGAATAGCATAAGCTAGTAGGTAGGTATGGTGGACTCTTTGGAATAACTTGGTTTAGGGAGTTGGATGCATGAGTGGAACTCATACTTGGTTGTGGAGGCTAGCAAAAGACTGGGAGCGACAAACTAAGAGAGCAATAATGGCCATAATCATGCAGAGCGACCAAACGTCATTGATCAAAGCATAAAGTGATACTACAAGTTGAAAACTAAAGCATCATCAAGGCTATGGTGACTTGAGATAGTCATAACATGGTTTGAGCATGCCAAGTCAACCCAAATAAAGCATAAAAGGAGAATACCACTATACTATGCTTTAATATGCTAAAACAATGCATGATTCATACAAGGCACATTAAGCAATCTCAATTGTTTATAACAAGTCATGCTACAGCAAATAATACTAAGCATAAAGCCAAAACAATGTCAGGCATGGCATGACAAAGCATAGGCCACAGTCAAAAACAAGCTCTTTTTACCACATAAGCATGAACTTTCCTACTCTTTTCCAAACCAAACCAAACTATTTGAAAACTAATGTATGAAAGAGGGGGTCCAACCAATTTATTCAGCAAACTAAGCAAACAAAAGAAAATGAAAAACCAAAACTAAAACGAAAAAGAAGACGATCCAAGAACAACACAATCAGGTATGAAACAATAAAAATGAAGCGTTTGGAAGAAACCTGGGATTTTTATTGATGAAGAAGGGGATGCCTTGGGCATGCCCATGCTTTGATGCTTGTACTTCTTGGATATTTCTTGGGGTGACACGTGTGGCATCTCCAAGCTTGAGCTTTAGTCCATCCTTCATCTCATTACTCATTCCTTCCATACACCTGAAATTTTTCTTTCATACAAAACTTCACACAATCTTTATTAGCAACATTAGTGCACTCAAGATAATAAGTCTTTAGGTTCAGTTTTAACAGCAAATAAACTTCCATTAGAACACTAGATACTATAGCACTTCCCTCAAAAATCTCAATTCCTCAAAAGAACTCAAAAAGGAACCAATAAGAAGCAAATGCAGAAAATGGCAGAAATCTATCAAAACAGACAAGCAGGTAAAGAAGAATTTTTTCGAAGACCTTCTGTTGCTCAAATAAAAAAGTATTGCACTAACTGAAGTTAGATAACAACCTGGGGAAGAAGGACAAAAATTCACGCCTTAAAAATACGTTCAGAGATTTTACACGAATTGTTACGGTGAAGCACATAAATCTGTTTCGGGACAGCAACTTTCCCAATAATTACTTCTCTCTCATTAGAGGTTACTCTTGGCACAAAAAGCAAATAAAAAGGATAAGGAGCGGTTATTACTGAAGTAATAACTTCCAAGACTCATCTAAAACATTTGGTTTATCTCCCAATAAGTACTTTTCTTTAACGCCTTTAAGTTAGGCATAAGAAGCAAGAGAAAGAATCAAGTGTTCTCAAATGAAGAAGCAGTAAGACCAATACCAGAAATTTCTTCAACAAGACAAGGTATCTCATCCAAATAAGTTCTAGAGGATCCTCTCTCAGTGCTCTTAGGTTCACTACTTTCATCAAACGGGTTTTCAGGAACGATCCAATCATGATTCTTTTCTATGGCTTCATGCATTGCTACTAGTTTGAAGGGTGTTGGTATCTTGATTTCCTCCCCATTAGGTTCAGTTTTATTCATATTTTCTCGTGTACCAACAACATATACACATGAGCCTAGCATATTGAAACGTTCAAAGACTTTCCTAACTTCCTTGGCAACATCATAGAATTCCTTAAACAAAGTTTCCAGAATAAAATCCCTCTTTTCAGGGTCCTCAATTTCTTTAAGCTTAAGAAACATTACTTGCATTATGGGGTTGAGGTTAACAAACCTAGCTTCTAAGATATGCATTAAAGAAGCTGCAGCAATCTCATAGTTTGGAGCAAGTTCTGCATGGGATCTATATTCAATATCCTCATGTTACTAACATGATTAAAGAATTCTTCAATATTATCTTTCCCAATAATAGAACCACTACCAATTGAAAGGTCTTTCAGGGTGAATTTAGGGATCAACATGGTGAGCTAAGGAAGAGGTGACAACTAAAGGATACTTAATTTTTGTGTGTTTTCAAATAAGAAAACGAACTGGTAAAACTATTTTTTGTGTGTTTTTGATAAAGAAACAAGCAAACAAAACAAAATTAAACTAAGCAAAACAAAAATAACAAAGCAAAGAGGTTGGTTATGAGGGACTCCCCTTGTGAAGATGCCCTTGACTCCCCGGCAACGGTGCCAGAAAAATGCTTGATGGCTTAGTGTTGATGTAGAGCTTGTTGGGAACCGCAAGAGGAAGGTATGATGAGCATAACAGCAAGTTTCCCTCAGTTATGAAACCAAGGTTTAATCGAACCAGTAGGAGCAAGGAAACGCCTAAAGGTGTTGCTAATGAGCATTGGTATGACATCACGGTGCTAGTAGCAACGTGGAGACCAGCACAACACAACCATAGAACTCTGTCCCTTACTTATGGCGAGGTTGTCAATCTCACCGTGTTTTGCTGAAAATAAAGGATTAAACGTATCGAATGGAAGAAAGTAATACTTTTCAGAAAGTAAACACAAAGCAGTAAACAGTTTATAAATTGTATGTAAAAGAAAAGGACCGGGATCCATAGTTCACTAGAGGTGGCTCTCCTTAAGATAGATAACATGCTGGGTGAACAAATTACAGCAGGGAAATTGACAAACATCGAGAAAGCAATACGTGCATATACTAATCATCTTGACTCCTTTGGAACTTGATTGGGCATTACAACATTATACATAGACCGCCATCCAACCGCATCTATGACTAATAATCCACCTTTAGGTTATCATCCCAACCCCTCCAAGATAAGTTGCAAGCAATAGATTATTGCTTTTAATTGCGTGTAAAGTAAACAATACGATTGTTCTATGAACAAAGGATTGTTGTTTTCTCCTAGTAGCAACAACACATCTAGTACCTTAGAGATTGGCCACTTCCCTGAATACCAGATGCATGAACCCACTATCGAGCATAAATACTAACTCTTGGAGTTGCTAGCATCTACTTCGCCAAGATAGCTACTAACAACGGAAAGCATGCACGATCACAAATAACAAAGACATGATATAATCAATAATCAATCTGAAATAGCATCTCAATATCCATCGGATCCCTGCAAACACAACATGCAGAATTACAAATAGATGATCTTGATCATGAACGGAGCTCACAAGATCTAGACATGAAAGCACAAAGGAGGAGAACTATCCATCTAGCTACTACATGGATCCGTAGTCCAAGCATGAACTACTCACGCATCACACCGGAGGCTTGCATGGTGATGAAGAAGGCCTCCAGGGTGAATTACCCTCTCCGACAGGGTGCCGGGAAGAGCTTCAGATCCCTCCCGGTCTAGGGATGGAGATGACGGCAGCTATAGACTCTTTCGTGGATTTTTGATCGGGCACTTAGGGTTTTTGTCCCGAGGGCATCTTATAGGCGAAAGGAGAGGCCGAGGTGGGTCTGGCCAGACCACCGGCACGGGCTGCCAGGCCTGGCCACAGAGCTGTGGTGTGGCTAGCCCCCAGCCCTTCTCCGTCTCGTATTCTGGCATCTGATGACTTCCGGAAAAATAGGCACTTTGGCTTTTGTCCCGTCCAATTCCGAGAATATTCATTTTGTGACTATCCCGGAACCAAAAACAACAGAAAACAGGCAACTAGCACTGCGGCTCTTGTTAATAGATTAGTCCAAGGAATCATATGAAATGTACTCCAAAGTGTGGACACAACACAAGAAAGTGGATAAAACCAAGAATGGAACATCAAAAATTATAGATACATTTGCAATGTATCAAGACCCCAAACTTTCCTAAGCCCGCCCTCAATCGAGCGACTAGCCCTTGTCTCTTCAAATTTTGCGCCATTCTTATGGGAGATGCACCGGATTAGAACTAGGCCACAAACTTCTCCATGCCTTAATAAAAACTTCTCGACACCTTTCTATCAATAGTGCCGGCCTACCACCATTGGCAGCGTCGTTCTTCATGAGACGCACCGGCCGGTGGTCAGCTGGGCGATCCCCACGCTTCGCCTACTAGATTCAGTCACTAGACATTCTTCTTGGCTTTGGTTTGTTCTCCACCTCACCTATAAATAGTTAAAGCTTGTGACCATCTAGATTTACAAGGTGCTTGCAGATTTGGGTAGGTGCGTTCTTTAGGTAAATCTATAGTAAAGCTCTGGACAGAAGAGTTTGAAAACATCTTAAAAAGAACTTGCAGAGATCCTGTGCAAGCTTTTGACCTGATATACTCCCTGTCCTTCTTTGATACGATGGAGCATTTGGCTGTTGATGTACCTGATGAGGAAGTACTTAGAGGTACAATACAATATAGATGGATGTACCCTATAGAACACCAACTTTGCATTTCCAAGGAGCGGGAAGATATCCGTAGACAGTTTGATAAGTGAGGGTTATGCAAAGATATCTTCACATATAAGACTATAGAAAAGTTAGATATATTCAGATGTCTAACTTGGCTATGTTTTGTAGGTTCTTTGCAGAAATAAAAGTACGAGCAAATTTTGTTCCACCAATAAAAAGACTAGATGGACTAAGATCTAAGGATCATGTAAGACGCTCAAATTGCACTGTGAATTGTCTATGAATTGTCTAGATGGGGTAACCTCTTGTCTATTTGTAATGCTAGATTTTGGAGCTTGAATTTTTGGCCCTTATCTGTGGTCCTGATAGGAGTATAACAACAGCTCTAGCTTGCAATTCTAAAGGTGTCTGCCATAGCGCTGATGTACCTTCTATGGAGAATGATGCAACTGGAGGTTGTCCTGATGAACCTACACTAGATCACATTTAGATTCGAAATCCCGCACTTGAGATTGTCGTCCAAGGAAAAGAAGGTTGTGGATTTCGTAATAATGCCTTCTATAGAACAAGATACTGGAGGTGATGATTTCCTATGGCAATCCATACCTTTCTATGACTTGTACGAGTAGTTATCGTAATATAATTGAAGTACATGTCCCTCTCTATCAATGAAAATGGCATATCTTTTACCTTGTTTAAAAAATTAACAAATATTTGCATGTCTCCTTGTGTTACTCGATGCAAAGAAGATACTATTTTCTATTCAAGTCATGTAAACAAATATGTTTGTATGTACAGACATAAATGCAGATTCGGTGACAAAATCAACATAAAATTGCTAGATCAATAACACAAGCATAATGTCATTACAAGAAAAGGAACATAACCATGTTTTCACCGTGCTTGTGAAAAGGAGATGAGCCAGGAACCATGCCTACAAATGGCAGAGGCCAATTCTCCTGTAGCTCAACTAGCATTGGTTTATCATCGATAATACTTATGCATCCGAATATTATAATTACATACTAGGAGTAGTTCCAGTTCCACACTATAGTTCAACATGCAAAAGTGTAAGAAATGCGTAAGGTAGCTCCATAATACAGTTTCTAGAGAAAAGCACACAAATCATAAGAAAGAAAGCTCCGCATCATAGTTCACCACCTTCAAGTGCAACAGTCTCTATAGATTGTAAACCCAAATCACCACCTCCTTCAGGTGGCATGATAATTTCGGGAGCAGGATCAGTAGCATCAACAGTAGCGCCAACACCAGTAGCATGAGTCTCCATAATAGGTGAACTATCGAGAACCACAATGTCCTCTGAAGTCTCTTAACTGCCAGCTCCAGCCACACAAGTCTTCGCGGATGGTAAAACCAATCCACCACCTCCATCATCTGGCACAACGATGGCAGGTGTGTGCTCATCAAGCATTAGCTACAATCGCAACTACATCAGTCTCCTGAAGGTAAACAAGGTATGCCTTAGGTGTAGCGATCCGACACCCATTTTGTACTCCATCATCGAAACCGAGAGTCTTCTTCAACTTCGTGCTTTTGCAAAGGACAAGATAAACAGATTAGAGCGAAAGCATCTGCGGGATGACAAGGACATACGTCATTCTATTGATTCACCTTGTCATCTGGGATAGTAGAAGTCACGGGATTGGAACCTGTTTCATCGATAATCCTCTTTTTCGCTCCTTCTCCTATCTCCTTCTGCAGCAAATTGTAATATTATTACATGATGTTGATTGACAAATATATGAAAATGTTCAAAAGTTTGCGCTATCGAACTACCAACTTCGAATGGATCCACACTATTCTTAGTTATGGGATCTAGCCTAGAAAATAAGCTTCTATGCAATCAGAGTCTACAAAAAAAGATGCATTCCCGAGATAAGAACTACTCTACACATGACAATGCTACACAATCGACAATAAAAATTTAACCGCATCATCAACTATATCATGTAAGTTCGGAGTGAATCTAGATACACTCATTTCACATAAGCTAAAACATCTTATATTATGAAGCTGATGGAATAGGTACGAGTGTTCTAGTATTTCACAAATCGCCATTGCTGCCGCGTGATAGAGATGACGGATGCTCCACCGCCCTACAAAAGGTTATCGCGCCGATCTTGCTGCCACCTGTAGAGGATGGAGCCGAGGCGCTGGTTGGCAACAATATGGATTGAGAGGCTAGGGGTGGTAGTGGATGGGAAGAAGGGACTGAGTAAAAGAGGCTGTGTGTGCGTGGGGGAGGCTGGTAAGGGAGTTAAATCCATCTTGTCTCGGAAGGAACACACTGCCACGTGCACCGACGTGTGCAAAACTCATTCCCTCTCTCTTCCGCGGCAACTACTGATAGTAGTACTCCAGCTAGCTTCATCGAGTTCTCTGGTACTCCTACTAGTAGACCTTTACTACTACTAGGTAGACAAGCAGTACTTGTTCAGAAGAAGAAAAAACTAGACTAGCACACCATCGTATAATATTGCCTTATCATATCATTGGCGATGCCATGATGATTGACATGTTTTTACTGGTAAACCTAGAAACATCGTGTTCCTTCCACCACGTGAAGTACTTACCAACACGTCCAACTTAGGCTTACAGGACCCAAACTGCAGTGAAAAAGAAACAAATCTTCAGACCTACAAGGAGTAATACTAATAGTACTACTATTATACAACATTCTGGAAGAAATTATGTATGGAATAGTAGTAGTAGAGTACAACTGTACTCCTAATAAGGTTCTTTTACAAGTTTGGTGAAATATACATGCTAGAGAAACTACCAAGTGTAAAAAAGGGGTTTTTGGTCACACGGAGTATTTTACAAGCCGAATCGAGTGAGAAACTAAATGCTGAGTACTTGTACATCAGCTAAAAACTAGCCAAAAGAAAGAGTTCAACAGAAGGCCGAGACCAAATGAGCTATCCTTGAATAGGCTCGTTCCACTCCAAGGCGTTTGAGAAGCTTGAGATGAACCAAAATGGAGTCTCCGACTATATCCAGCAGTGTTGGTGGAAACCAATAGGTATGTCACCATTCGATCGGGCGACAAATTTCAGTATGCAGCATGTAATCGTAGAAAATTTCTTAGTGTGATGTGTAAACACAGTTCCTTCTCGTCAAATGTCCTGGTGGATCATTTACATCGCCTACTGCAATGATAATTGGATAGTTGACGCCAAGAAAAGAGAACATGATCCAAGGTCAAGAACCTTTTCCATTGGTGAGCTGCAGTTAACTGGCTTGTGTCCATTGAGAACACCATGCACTCAAACCCAGAAGGATAGGTGCGAACGGTGCGACCATAGTGAATAACACTAGTATCATCAGCAATTGCATTGCCTGAGACACCATATGTATAGTCCATAAGAAGTCTTGAACCACCAGCAGATCTTGCTAACCACCACCTACCAGGATCATTCTCCTCATCGTCCTCAACAAACCCATGTGTTAGGTACATCACATCGCGTGGCAACATGATAAGGATATGACCTTCAAAGGGAAAGGAAATGTAACATGGAAATAATACTGATATTGATCTGACATTGTAGAAGTAGATATACAATACTATTTTCCAAAATCTTGATTATACTTAAGATGTTTGATTGCGTAAAAAAATGCCAACCTAGGGAGATGCTCTAGAAGTTCTAATTCTTTTAGACATGGGGATATGCTACATAAATTCTCCTAGAGACATGATTTGATTCATAGGATCAAATGAAATAATAAACAATCCTATAGGATCTTGAATGTAAAGTTCATAGGGAAAAAGGTTGTATCCTACACTATTTTAGCGTCTTATATACCAAAGGAAAACCAACAAGGATTATTTCTAAGAGGTTTAATATCTTATCTTATCTTATCTCATCTTACCACTATATAGTATATGAATAACTTTGAATATTGACTGTTGGATCACGACTTGCGAATTCTAACATTGCTAGCCGTTGGATCTTGTTTTCCATTCTAGCATCTACTTGAAGATTCTATTGATAGTCTTTAGCACAATGAATGCTATGCACAGTCCTCAAAACACACTTCTCCATCATTCTAGAATCTTCTCCTTCATTGCTCAAGACCATGTTAATAAAATTTACAAGTACATGATAGAAAATACAAGAACTAAATACACATTGAATTCTACATGATAGAAAATACAAGAACTAAAGATGCACCCATAGTTTATAGATGTCGATCAAATTTCTATTTTTTTTGAGCTTTACCTAGTATTATAATTCTATATAGTTATGATATGTCGTATGTCTAGTATCTGAGTCTCACATGAATACTACTAGTAGATACCATATTTTCCATGGATGTACTAGTACTAGGAGACAAGGCAATACTATCAGCAGAACTCAATCCTATGAATCAAATTTCTTATATGTAAGAAAACTTAGTAAGGATTGCATTCCTCTGAAATTCCTAGGAATTATAAATCAAAGAGGCTAAAATTCCTATGAAATTCCTACTAACCAACTAAACTTCATAAAAATAGCTTACATTGATTCAGGAATAATATCCGGTCTCACATAAGTATTTACTACTAGTAGATACCATATTTTCCATGGGATGTACTAGGAGACAAAGCAATACTATCAGCAAAACTCAATCATATGAAACAAACTACTTATATGTAAGGAAACTTCCTAAAGATTACATTCCTCTGAAATTCCTAGGGAATTCCTTCGAATCAAAGAAACTAAATTTTTTATGGAATTCATACTAACCAATGAAAGTTCAGAAAATTAGCTCAAGATCGATTCTGGAATAAAGCTAATAAAATATGTATGGAGGAGAATTTAACAAGTTCTAGAGACTTCCATGCATAAACACAGCTGTTCTCGATCACAAAGGACACATGATCATGTTGGATAATAGCATCGCAGTATCTGAAGTAGCCCCGGAACTCGTTCACACAAACTGGCCATCCATGACTATCATTCCTGTTAATGACAACAATCTTGAATTTGAAAATGGTGACTAGAAAGAAATCTTTGTATCCCCCAGCAGCTGTCGGAACTTGGCAAATGACTATCTTCAGCAGTTTAGTATGTCGACCTTAATCAAAGATCATCCTGAAATGTAAGTGCAGAACCTTCGGTCGGTTCAAACCCCGACACTTGTGGAATAACAATCTTGCGACGAGTGTACATGTTGACAAGGTCCCACGTGAAATCGGGCCCAATTATGATGATCCAATCTCGATTAACACCTGCTCGCTGCTCATCAAAACCATTTGGCATCACAACATCAGAGGAGAACCTGTCCAACAACGTCAGCTTGCACGGGTTGCCTGCCACTTCTAAGTAGTTTTTGGATTCCCACGGTCTCATCGTCAGGTGAGAATGAAGAACACATGGGAGGCCAAACGGATGAGAAGAAGGCGAGTTCCGCCTCTTTTTGCTGGTTGAATAATATGTTTGGACGAACTAACCAGGCTCATGTGGTGGTGGCGTCGCAATGGTTGATGATTACTTGAAGAGGGCCTTTGAACACCTTCCTAAACTACTGAGATCTTTAGAGACATTGCTCGAGTTCACCATGGAAGGAGGCTGGATGGTGTTTTGGGGGCTTTTGGGGTGGGGTGGGGGGAGGAGGAAGATCACATGCCGAGCTAATGGCTGTGGTGAGATGGAGAAGACAAAGGCGATGGTGTATAGTACTACTAGTAGTAATGCAGAAGGTGGGTGAGTGGGGTGGGGCTCCAATTGAGGCTAATTGCACAAACCTCCAACAACTAGAGACGAGTTGCAAAGAGCTCCAACTGCTGAGCCCCGAGTATGTAAGAAATAATGTTAAGAGGGCTAATCGAAAATTTTGTGCTACGCAGCATTTGTACCAAAAGTAATTATAGTAGTTTCTGCAACTATACTATCCTCGATTATCTAGAGTTCCTGCAATTTTGAATCCAATTGTTGGAGGTTTGTGCACTTTCCACCCTCCTCATTTCGAGGAAGCTCTATGACCCTATGTTCAAACAAAAAAGATCAAAGACAAAAAATACCATCTCTTAGGGCTCGCTTGATTTGCAGGATTCTCAAAACATAGAAAGAGGAAACTACAGTGAATTTGGATCAAGTATGTGTTTGAATCACAGGAAAGCAAAGCAATTATACCATGAGGTTGGAGGATTGAAATTTTCCTAAAATAGAGGGCAAAGGAATACTTTGAAGGAATATCAATTCCTTGTTTTTGTTATTCCTATATTTTTCCTATCCTGCTCCAAATAGGACATAGTTCCTATATATTGGAATCCTATGAATAAACAAAAATAGCGACGATTATTTCCTAAGGATAAGATCCTTGACAAAACCTTTGAATTTTCTTTAAATCAAAGAAGGATTAAAAAAGGTTTCTCTCTCTTAGGAAAAAGGAACCCACCCTTGGAGAAAAAAAAGTGTTGAACTCCACCTCTTGGACAATTCAGGGCTACTAGAGTCTATGTCTAGTACTAGCTGTAGGGTCCAATCAGAATCGTTATTACTAGGATACTAGTACGATCAGTTTTGTAGGTGCCTCGAAGGAAACAAAAGTAAGCTCTGCAGGTAATAAATCGCCATGGCAATTTCCAAGATACACAATCTTTTGCTTGTTCATTTTGATCTGGGCGATAGCCGGAGGATAGAGGAGTACTAGCTGCTTGTCTTGAGCCATCGAGCTGGAGTAGAAATTTGATATCTAAAACCGGAATTGTCCTATCAAACCAATTCTCGTTGTATGCAGCTTGACCAAACAGACTTATCGCACTACTTTACTACGTGTCCGAAAAACCATGGAGTATAAAAAGTACTAGTACAGTAATATTACACAGAGAGTTTCACATTTATCTTCTAGCACCAAAAGCAGAAGTTGTGCCAATATAGTACTGTAGTAGTCACGTCTAGGTTGCCTTATAAAGAAAAAATAGTACGATAATCAACAAGATCTATCTATTTTTGTACTTCTATTTGCGTATACTAGTAGTACTACGTACTCAGGAACGGCACGAGCGTGTGCTCCACTAGTGCGCCTCCGCACGTAGGGTAATCCAGTATGGAGTAGATCGCCACCATATGGTCGCGTGATTATTATGCATTGGTCCATGCTCTAGTCGTGGGTACGTGCTGTAGCAGTAATTTTTTTGTGAAAAATAGATTGCTCATAAATAATTACTCCCTCCATCCTAAAATAGTAGTTACTGACTTGGCTTTGTCTAGATACAAATGTATTTTAACGCATTTTAGTACTTAGATGCTTCCTCATTTCCAAATTAGAAAGCATGCTAGGTTTTATCAAAGTCAATATTTATAAAGTTTGACCAACTATATGTATAAACATACTAACTTACATAATGTCAAATGCATATAATATGAAAGCATGGTTCATGATGATTCTGATAACATTGAGTTGATGTCGTAGATGTCCATATTATTTTCTAAATATTTAGGAAAAAATCCAGGGCAGCCTATCCTGCACACTGGACCCACGTCGATGTGTAGTCCACACCAGCACAATTTCAACGACAATCCTGGTTTAAGACTTAAATCAAGTCAAATTGACAAGTTTGGGCATAAAATTGTCAAGCAATTTGGTATACTCACAACTCTTTTTTATGAGCTGGTCATCTATCCTCAAGTGACTTGAGAATAATGACCACCATCCTTTGATCATGCAAAGCTTAGGCTTCTAATTGTCTGATCAACATCTATCATCAACTAGGTAGTAGACTTGTACAAGTCTCTTTATAGGCTTATCTTGTTAAGAAACTTGCTTGAAGTTTATACCCACTTGGCTTAACAAGACTATTACTTGATACACTAATACTACTAGCTTTCTCATGACTCCTCAAGCACTAGTTTAACCCTTAGGCTTAGATACCTCTTCTAGTTCACTCATGAGTGAGTTAACCCTCCAACATCAAAATGGTTTGATCTCCACTAAGGATCACATTCCATTGATGATAGCACACTCTACCATATCTAATTCCTTCTTATTATTAACTTACTTAAGGTCTTTAGAAGGTAAACATAATAGGTCAAAGCTAAAGGCTAATAAGTTCTAGGTTAGGAATTGATCACCAACACCGATGATCACTTGACACTAGGACTTTGTTAAATAGGACCTGCCACCTCTTAATATCATATTAGGAGTATATGTTGATGGTATTAGCTTGACTTCTTATTCTACTCTATTTATAATAAGAGTTATTGTTTAGAAACTACCATGATTCTCATGGTAGGAATAACTATAGCAAGCAAGTGTTTCAAGATTTAGTTATAGAGTTTCTCTACTTAAGTTATATACTTAACTTGGTATTTAGGGTTTGTGGTAGATAATACCTGATATCATCTTTTAGAATATTAAGTATTCATCCTTGAGTTGTTGTATAGAATACCATGTCATGATCTCTAGAAGATCTAGTACTCCTTATTAAATAGTGTGTTGTGACTTAGTTTTATTACATTTGATCTACCCTTAGATCAAATTATATTACCAAAAGATAAGGTTTTAGCAAAGGTCATATTGAAAATTATCGCAGTCAACTTGATGATTTACTTTAGTTCCACCAAGTTAAGAGAAGCTTCAATCACTTTGATAAGTTTTATTTGAAAGCACAAAATTATCCGGATTTTCTATGCATGAATGCAATGCACACCTTATCTCAGCTTATTTCTAAGCTCTATTGCTAGGGTGTTACATTGAAATATGTCAATCATCTATATTAGTATTTGTCTTTAGGCATACTACCAACAGTCTCCCACTTGCACTAGAGTACAAATAAACTTGCTACATTTGATACTTAATCATTACACCATAACACTTTGGTGTTTTGACTATGCTTGCTCATGGAAGAGGTTTTGTATATGGACTATACTATACATATCCTTATGTCTTCGTGAATTGTTAATGTCACCAATTTGACATTTCCTTTATCATCACATGATAACCTTTGGGTATAAATATTTATGCTTTGCTTATAGAGTGTTTTTGTTCCTTCTATCATGACATCCGATTAATCAATCAAAATATGACATTTTCATTGTCATGAGCATTAGAACACACTCGTGGAAGATGGACTTCCCAAACCATAACATTACATATTTTACCTTGAAGTAATCATATACTTCTTATGTCAATCTAAATCTTATAGACTGTAACAAATGCCACTTCGATGTCTAACCATGCTTCTCTTTATTCTAAGGCACTCAATGTTGTGAGAATTCCAATCATCTAGGTTGGGTGGAACTTCCTAGCGTAACCCTTATACGATCAAGTTCACCATCCTTTATAGATCTGATGTATACCTTTAGTTTTCTCTAGATATTCAAGACTATGCATAACTTCTTGTTTAGTGATTTACTTGACATCACTTCGTAACCTGTTCTTTGATTAAGAACTTGGGTCAATATTATTTCGAGTATACAACATGGTTTTACAAGATGGAACCTATGACCGAGGCATAGTAGATGTTATACATATTTTCCTTCTTTTAACCATCATTGTATCGAGACTATCTCAATGCTTCACCTAGTTAGACAAGTAAGAACTTCCTTCTTAACTTGTTCCATTGTGAACTTCTTCAAATCCAATCCAGAAAACATTCCAACTTAATGGTATTAAACGATAAATCTATCTTGATAGATTTCAATGTTCAATATTCGCTTTTAACTTCATCTACTCAATATTCTCTAAAATTACTAATACCAACAATACCATTCGCAACATGTCAATCACATATGATAATGTTTCATCAAGATCCCACTTAAAAATGCCAGTTACATAAAAGAGTATGGAACTTTCTTAGCTCCCACTCAGTATATTGTAAATGCAGGTCTTCTCAATATTCTGGGCACAATCCCAAACTCCTTTGATCATTCATCAAATTGAGAATTCCAACTACGAGATTCCATTTATCTAACTTAAGAATTGTTACACATTGTAGTCAACCATTTAAATTTGTTCAAGACATTTCTTGACACAAATCAAGCTTTATGTCTTACTTAAGTTTCATTTTCCTTGAGACTCATACATAGAGATTATGAACTTGGGCATGAGAAAAAGCACTAATACTTTCACCTTGCCCCATGATCATTTACTCTAGTAGTCCCTTTGGAAGATCAAGTAGCATCAAGAAGCATTTTGATAAGATCAGGTACAATTTACTTTACCATTTTAAATGTAACTTAATGTATAGGATTTCATGACTCCAAGTCCTTTATCATACTTAGGTTCACCATCACTTCTTTGTAGTTCATAGGTATGGCATTGTTCGATTAACATGACAAGTGAATCATGAATTCAATTCTGCAATGAGGCAGAACTTATTCATGAACTTACTTTCTTTGGTAAAGCTCCCGACTAGGGGTAACCGGCAATGCCCATGATGATGGACTTAGGTTTTGTGGAAAAGAAAATGCTGGGGATTTCGTTGGATATCAGGCAAACAAGGGAGTTGAAGTCCCCTGAATACTTGATGAATATCACTATTACAGATCACTTGGGGTTTTTTAGGTGGTCCCCTCGCCGGCTTCTCCCGTCCTATATATAATAGGCCGGGTCTCAAAGCTGTATATGGATAGGTTATATGTATGATTATATCTCTAATACAATGTCGCTTCATAGTTTCTTTCCAAATACAACTAAAGCTTTACCGGATGCTTTCATCATATTGAATCTTCATGGGCCGTGAGCATTTATGCAGCATGGTAACAAATTATAAGCACCCTAGTAATCATACCATGTCAAGAATCCCAGAGACTCTACCCTGAACCATAGATTCTGTTGAGTCTCAAAATATGTTCACCATGTTATGAATTGTTTCTTTTTTTATTATTTTATAGGATCTGGTACAACAGCTGATGCATCAAGGATCGAATCAGCTAATTGCTCCCAGGAAAAACATTGTAGACCTACATCAAAACCAAGTTCCCATGCTTGAATACGAATTATTATCGACGTAATTCAGTTCGAGTCGCTGAGGTCTTTATCAATCATCAATCCAATCTTATTTTATCAGTACCCAACGTTACCCTGCCGATTTTTTTCATCGTATCGTTGATATGTGTATTTTATCGCGTAGCGATTCTTGTGCGATTACCGTGCCATGGTGACTAATCCAGGTCTTTACCTTTGTGTCTTGTACATATATTCGGAGGTTTATCGATCAAAAGTATCCGAGATTTTTGTATTTGTTTTTGTCGGTAGCCTTATATGGCTGATGGAATTTTTGAAATCTATCGATTCTTGTTTTAATGGTTTTATAGAATCTCCGGGGAGTAACCTGTTTGAGGATACACCAAAGTAAAACTCATAGGTCCGGGTGAAACTGCTTTTAACTCGATATGCATAATTTGATTTACTGCGCGCCGCCAGTTCCCCATGTTCGGATGCTCAGATCCGGACATAGGCTCATAATGATTGTTAGTTTTAACAGAATAATGCTTATAGATAAAATAGATATCTCCTTCTTTTACTGGTAATAAATATAAGTAAATAATCTGAGTATGAAGAACTTATCTTTTATTTATTATGTCAAAGTCAAGATACATTGTTTGGTGGATTTCACCGGACGTTGGCCAAAATATTTTCTGCTAAGAAGCCAGCCATAGGCCTTATTGTAATTACTATTTTAGAAAAATATAAATTTTAAGGGTAAAAGTGCCGTAGTTGTAGCGACATTCCATCGATTGGAGTATTTGACTGTATTCTTGTCTTATAGATTTATATGCTCCTCCCGGAATAACTTCAGAACGATGTAAGGCCCTTCCTGTGGTGACTCTAGTTTTGGTGACCATCTTCTTATACGGCACTAGGTCCCCTACAACAAAGGACCTAGGACACAAATGTCGATCGTGATAGTTGCGCAAGTTTTGCTGATATATAGTCGCCTTTTGTAGGGCGTGTCACGGCTTCATAGAGTGCATCAACGCTATCTTCAAGTGCTTCTCTTGATGTTTCTTCATCATATGTAGATACTGGGGAGTCGTAGTGATACTGATCGAAGGAAGGCTTCAGCGCCATGGACCGTAACGGCGGTGTTTCTTGTGTGGAATTAGTTGGAGTAGTACATAAACCTACGTAATGATGGTAACTCATCAAGCCATGCTCCTTTTACTCACGAGTGGTGCTAGTAATCTTTCTTGATACTGCAGTTATTGAACCTATTGGAGGTAAAGTTACTTCCATTATCCGTGATGATGCTATTTACACGCCAAACCGTAACACCATGGATTTGATAAAATTCATAGTCAAGTTCCATCCTCGACCGTAATAGTATTGCTTCAATCCATTTAGTAAATTTGTCGACTGGTACTAGCGTAAAAGACATGTCCTCCTAGAGATGATTTGTGGTTTACCCACCATATCGAGTCCCCAATCGAGCCAAAGGCCAAGCGAGAGGTATGGGGTTTAACTCGCTATGGGTGCACCAGTGCTTTGTGGCTAATCACGACAATCTTCATACATGTTCTAACTATATCTTTTGCATCTTCTACTGTTGTAAACCAATAGAATCCTGCCCTCAATGCTTTTGGTGGCAATTGCTGGCTTCTAGCATGATGGGCCACATACCCTTCATGTATATTCTTTGAGTATAATTTTTCCTTCAAGTAGGTGTGACACATCGCCGCAAAGACATTCCAAGCACTTCTTTTGTGCAACTCTCCTTGATGATTCTTGAGGCTTTTGATCTTCGAAAGTGATTAGCCGGATTCTCATTACATCTTCGGCAGGCGCTCTCCCCGAAATATATGCTATATATGGTCGCATCCATGTAGGTTCTATTATCATAACTTCATCAACTTCCCGTTCTGCCTTCCCGTGATTGATACGTACTTGTGCTAGCACAAGAAGCCCTTCGAGTCCTTTCATTGTTTAATATTTTTCCTGTCTCTGGGTGCTACCGCACCTTCTAAAACTGTCTTGGCCTTGATAAACCGCTCAGCTTATTTCCTCCCAAAAATCTCCGTGGCATTGGTAGTGCATTATTAGTGGGCCTTTATGTTTGCTAGATTCTAAGCTTCCTCATTACTTGCTCTTCCTATGTGTGACACTTCACATCCATCAAACTGAGCCTCCATAATGCTATACAAATCATGTAAGTGAGGCAATCATGTTATTTCCACGCTGACAATGTCACATTTGTTCATTTCTTGCTGTGCTACAATATTGAGTCACCAAAATATCTTAAGGCTTGAAAGTTGCACCGCAAGATTTAGCCATACGCATACATTGCAACAAGGCCTTCATACCGGCTTCATTATTGGACGCTTGGTGAAGCTCATCCAAAGTATATATCACATTGTGTCGCCTTTTGGTGATATTAGTATGATTCCTTCCTTGCTCCTTCCGCTTCTTTTTCGCATCCATCAAAGCACATTATCCATGTGCTAGAGAGGTCGTGTCCCTGCATCAGTAGTATAGTCCATTCAATTATAAAATCAGGTAGAACTTGTGATTTAATTCGTCTTTACTTGCTCGCTCGTATGTGATATCCTCTAGGGGAAAACTCTCAATGCCCCATTGGACGCAGGGGTAACCTCGCAATGTCCAAGATGATAGACTCTAGGGTTTAAGGAAAAGAGAACAATCGGGGAGTCTCACCATCGGATATCAGTGCAAAACAAGGGAGTCAAAAGTCATTCAGTACTTTGGTGAATAAAGCACTATGTTACAAATCACTTAGGTTTTGTTTTGGTACCTCTTCGTAGTTTCTTCCTATCCTATATATAATAGGGTTGGGTCTCAAAGCCATATACAGATAGGTTACATATGTTTGATTACACTACCAACACAATGTTGGTTCATCTTCCTTTCCTAATATGACTAAGGGCTCTTATCGACAAGCCTTCCTAGACCATCATCTTGAATCTTCATGGGTCGCGGAGCCTCCTTATACAACCAAGCGTAGTAGGATCATAAGTACCTGAATAATCATACCCATGTCACCCAAAGAGAGACATACCCTGCTGCTTCTAGATTATTAAGGATATTGGATAGAGGTGTCATTGACCACTATGATCGGATGTTCCAAAAAATAATGTATGCGTGACTCTCTATGCTGTCATAAATACCCATATGCTAAATTCTTTTGATAGTATGGGTACTCTTTTATTTGGATGGCGCAGAGAACTTCTCGCTAGGAAATAAACTGGCCTTCTCGAACCCCCGTGGGTTTTTCCTTCTTCGGTCAAGTTTACAACCTATGAATGCCGTTTACCACTAATGATTTTTTAATATGCAATGTAAAGAAGTAGTGGCTCCTTCGTGGTGGGAGACATGATGACAGAGATGTCTGAAAGTGTCCTTTTGAGATCCTCGGGGCACACCGGCTTCATTCCGTCTATTTGAATTTGTCGATTTTCTCATATATGCGAAGAATGGTAGTGTGTAAGCCTCCTAAATCGAGCAATGAAACTACCGAAAGTGATGCGACCGCCTAGCTATCAGCTTCGAACACCTCAAGGATTCATCGCTTTTTTTCATATTTAGAATCGCATGTGGTTTTTCGACGCTTCAATTCTTTGCCGATACGAGGTATGCTTAGGAGCGCCTCCTGTACTCAAAGGAGTACTTCGTCGGGTTCAAGATTGGATGCGCGCACTTGTCGTGAGGTTTTTTGAATGTTTGATCGGAGATCTTTGATAAGTGAATATCCTGCGTTGTTGCACCTGGCGACATCGCCATTATATACTTGTACATTTGTGCGATTTGGTTTCCTAGGAAATTCGCATCATCTTCGCTGATATAAGCGCCCCGGTGTTTTGAGGCCAAAGGGCATTGGTTACAGCGCGTACGCCCACAACGGCTACGATAAATGTTGCTTTTATCTGATCTTCCTTTCATCCCGAATTTGATGGTATCCTGAATATGCTTCCGTGAAGGAGACGTCAGTATCCCACGGGTTGCATCATCCGACCGACTGCGGGTACCGGAAGATCCGGACAAATGCTTTTTTGTTCAATGTAGTAAAGTCTATGCACATCCGGTAATTATTTTTGGTATTTTTCTTTGGGACACATACTCGGATTTACACCACCAATTTCTTTTAATTCTTGATAAATTCTGCATCATTAAGGCGATGGAGTTCTTTCCAATGGCCTTACGCTTTGGCTATGTGGAATGACGAGAAACTATTTTTAATCGGGCTTTGTTTTTGATCCACTTAATGCATGCTCGGCCAGTTCCCTCAACTTCCTACGTCGGTAACCATGCTAAGATTCTTGCTCATGGGGGGGAACTCGATGAGCATGCTTTCCATGCGGACCCGAGATTGGAAGCCACTGCCTTTTCGGTAGGTAGGTGGATATGTAATCTTTTGTATTTTTCGCGTTGTCAAAGCCTAATCAGGATTACGACACCATTACGCCGGTTCAGGTTGCCGGCGTTTTAGTCGTCAAACTCAGTTGCCATCCGGCGATTCATCATTGAACTCTCGACGACGGTCGGATCAACGGAAGCTTCCCTTT